>JAOSBP010000003.1:22721787-22737402 GCA_027563825.1 Erythroxylum mucronatum
GCTCATGACTCAGACGACGAACGGTGGAAGTGGTACGTGATGAACGATGGACGGCTACGAAGGAGATGAAGGTGGGATGTCGTCTGATGGCTGCCGAATCTGCAAAACAAAGAAGAAAACTATTAGAAACAAAGAAGACGAAGCTCTGTGGTTTCGGCCGACTCCCTTTTAACCTAAAATGGCAATATATATATAGGCGCCAGCTCGGGCTGGGCTAAAACAGTAGGAAATTTGCCATTTTTGGTCCGGGTACCCGACATTCGTCATGACTAACGAATTAATATTCGTTGCGACGAGTGGAGTTGCTTGTTAGTCGCGACTAGGGGAAATATGTTCGTTGCGACGAGTGGCAGGGAGCTGCTCGTTGCGACAAATGGAAATATGCTCACGACCTATTAACTTCTTTCGTCGTTGACTCCTTGTTCCTACAAAATAAAACACAACACTTGTAGTATCAATTGTCCTTAAGAAAATTATAGAGAAATTGATATCAAATTGTGACAATGTACTGACAATTTGCAAATTATGAGAACTTTTTAATAGGAACCAATTTAAGTGCAAAAAGTATCAATTAGGAGTCAACGAGTGCATAAACAGTTAAGAAAAGGAGGCCAATTTATAGAGTAAACTTGGCTCAATCATCCACGATTAATAGTTTCTAGGAGAGGTAAAAAAGAACAACAAATTAATAAAATATGCTTAGTTAAGGTTTAGGCCGAGATTGAACCGAAGAATCGGGTCCCTACCGAATTCCCCATTTTTATCATTTTTGCATGTTTTCTTTAATTAGTTTTTATTAGTTAGTTTTTTTAATTTTTATTTTTCGTATTTCAAAAATTCAAAACCCTCCATTAGTGTAAACACCGATTATTTTCATTTCCTAGACTTTACTCGCACTCTCTGTGGGATCGACCTAGACTCACCACTGCTACAACAGTAGTCTAGTTATTTAATTTTGACTAGCGTTACGACGCGCGGTCAGATACGATCTCTAGATTTAATTAGGCAGTAGCATTACGAATTAAGAAAACCGATTAATCAAGGCAACAACTACATACGATGCGTCATTTAACCTAGGTCATGTTATCCCTATTGATTACGAATCATTAGTCGCTACACAGGAATTTCAACACAGCAATTACAGATTATATTGAAATTCTAGCAATGGGATCGAAATTAACAATTCAGTGAACGCATTAAAATTGTCAATTAACAATACCCGATAGGTTCATATAAAAATAACCAAACAATAACAAAAGTCCGATTATCCATACACAATACCCAAATCATTTAAAACAGGATAACACAATCAATTCCTAATGAGAGAAAGAAACAACATAATAATTAAAGAAATACTTAACCTGGGTCGTCGGCGTCGATTTTACCTCCGAACCGGTGTCGGGATGTTTAGCTCTTCATGGGTCTATCCGAAAATAATTGCTTCAACCCCCATTCTTAATCCCTAACCAATAACCCCTGTTTACTTCTTCACTGTTGCAAGCTGTCACTGTCTCTTTTCTGTTGATTTATTTCACTGCTTCCCTATAAGCGCCGCACTACTACCTCTCTTCACTATTTGATGATGTGACCAATAAAGGTCACACATCAATTAAAACATTGTTCCTCTCTTCTGCTTTGCTTCTCCGGCGTTTTTTTTCCTCTCACCTGGCTGCCTTATGCGTCTGCGCTATTTGCGCCGCACTCTCCTAGCTGCTTCACGCCCCTAGTGTGCAGTGATGTCCAGCTACTGGAGCCTCAAGCCCTCAGCCGCCAGCTTACCTCCTGCCTCCTATATCATTTCGTGATGTCTGCTTATTAATTCCTGTCCATATGCCCTCAATTTTTTGTCACTTACGTTCATTTTCTTTCACGCCGCACCATTCTTGATTTTCCTCTTATTTGCGTGTTTTTCTGGGACGCCTCTAGCTATCCTCTATGCTAATTTATTTTTCCTCTCTACTATCTGGCGTGTTGATTGTCATTTGTTGCTTGATTTCCCCTCTTTTTGCGCTAATTCCTGGCTCTCAATTTAGTTTGCGTCACCTCCGTTGGTCCTCACCCCAAAGCCCTCTTCTGCGTGACTTGTGTGATGTACGTCCTGTTTCTTTTGTCTGATGCTGTTAATTTAATTCCTCTGTGCGTTGGCCCCTTGATTATCTCACAGTGGACGCTGGCCATTTAATTTGCTCCTGCTCATTTAATTTTCTTGTATTTGTTGCTCCACTGCCGCGTGTCATGTCTTCTGTTTTGCCTCCCTCTTGCATCACGTGGCTGGCTTGTTGATCCCTTGTTATTGATTTTAATTTTACAATGCCTTCTATTAAAAAGCCAGCCCTCTTGTCTTCGTTTCTACTGCTGCACTTAACAATTTAATTTGCTTCTGATTGCTTTTGCTCCACGCTTCCTTGTGTCTCGAGCTCAATGATTCATTTTATTGTTGTCTTAGTTTAATTTTTGCTGCTTTTAATTTTTTTTCTTTTTCCTCCATGAAGGCAAGCAACAAATCCTCGAAAATATCTCAAATGAGGTATTTTTGACTCACTTTAATTTCTTTACTCTTAAATTGTACCAAAAATCAAATGTGAATTAAAGTGAGTATTTTAATCATTTTTGTATCAATAATCGTTAAGCGAAAATAATTAAAAATATCAACAATTAAGCACATATCAAGGGGCAGTTTCTTCCCCTAGCCCGTTAATTTGAGGTGAGGGATTAATTAAAAAGGCATTGACCGATGTCCCTCCACGATACCCCAGAATAAGACGGTCGAACTCATACCGACCGAACGCCTTAATTCGATCGATCACTTCCCATTCCTTTGTAGTAAAGGACAGATTAGAAGTGTCATTCCATTGCTCAGTCAGGGGATATCTCCACGACCTGGACTTAAAGGTAGATCCCGGGGGCCTCACAAAGAAGTACTTCGTCTTCCGGGCCTTGATTGACGAAGCTGTTCCAGTAGGACGATACCTTGCATCTGTATACTGGAGATGAGGGATCCCGACCCTAGTGCTTGAGCTTTGATTCATTCTCAAAAAATGTCGCAGAATACCGATCAATGGGGGACACCCGAAATGATGGCACAGCAGGGCGAGACCGTTAAGGAACCTCCAACCATTCCGTGGGATCTGGCTCGGCATTAATTTATAAGCGCAGCATACCTCATCAATGATTGGGGCATATGGAAGCCTCATACCACCGATCGAGAAAAAGCTGTCTGAAATAGCAAAATAGCCTCCTATATTGCTATAAATATGCTCGTTCTTGCAGGCCAACCTGGGTCCCCAGGACAAAGGGATACTATTTTTGATGACCGATCGGTTCAATTTCTTTTCGGTCATCGTCGATCGGTCGCTCGGTGGCTCTTTAACGACTTGTCTATCTTTCCGGTCACTCGCCGTGACCTCTTCATTTTCCTCTGCATCTGACGCTTCATTTCCCCTGCCTCCGGCACCTCCATCGCTTCCGCCGCTCTTTCAAGCGGTCCAACAATTTGTAAAGCACTTTTAGCGGTCAGTTCCCGGTGGAGCTCTTTCTGGGCCGTATCTAATTCTTCGTTAAGCCCCGTAGACGTTTGCGATGAAGATTGGCGAGGAGACGATGAAGAAAAGGAGGAGGAGGTGGTTTTATCCCTAAGTCTAAATTCACCCTTAAGGCTAGTTGACGATATGATTACAAAAAGGAAATTTATAGGATGAGGAGAGGAGAGAGGACGTACCTAGTTTAGTGACTGAAGTTTGGAATCTGGACGGCAGTGAAAAGGAAATTTCGATGATTGCAGGCAAAGAGATGAGGAATAGAGAGAACAGAGGCTGGAGAATCAAATACGCAGAAATGGTAGTGAAGGACATTTGTCAATTCTAATAATTTATCACAAAGATCAACTGAACGGGAGCACCAATCGAAGTTGGACGCGTGGCAAAATCTGAGCCGTGGCGAATTAGGGTTATTAGATACCCGGAGCGGCGCAGCAGTTGAAAGGACGCACATGACCATTTTTTCTTTATTAAAAGCAACATGAAAGGACGCTTCATTTCAAATTTTGAAAATCTGTTAGAGGACACGTGCCGTAAGTAATGATTAAACTTAGTGCTCTTACTAGACGTCGATGTCTGATCGTTCAGGCCTATCACGAGCTGTTATGCAGACGAGCCGCACAAGCCTTATGTATTCCATCGATCCTTCTCCCTGATCGGACTCGAGGAGTAGGGGGCTTATGGTTGGGTCGGTTGTGCTAGGCCCAGGCACAACCCTAGAATGGCATGTGGGCCGATCGACCCGTTCCCAGATGATAACCTAAGCCCGGCAGGTATTCACTATATAAGTTCACTACCTCATCATGACGCAGGTATGACACCAGAACCCTAATACTCTCTATTCACAACCATAAAAACTATTACCAAAGAACTGACTTAGGCATCGGAGGAGTCGGCCGGCGATCAACCCGCGGTGTGCCTTCTATTATTTTTGCAGGTATTTCCTAGCTAGAGTTAACTGAACTCATGGATCCAAACAACGACGCCCAGCCTCAGCAAAATCAGACCGAACCAATATTATATAAATCTCAAAATAAATATTCAAGTTGAGTAAATAATTAAATACACAATAAATTATTCATTTTATTGTAATAGATATGATGGACTTACAGGATAAACGTGAAGATGAGTTTGTGGGTATTGTAGAAATTATTTGTAAAACGTAAGAGTAAAAGAGACTAAAAATTAGGCTCATTAATTGAGCTGAAAAATCTACCAGAAAAAGTCATTTGAGAGGCTTTTAAAAAGCTGTATTTTGACTGCCAGAAAAGTCATATCTATTAAAAAAGTGTTTTTTTTATTTTACAACCAAACATCCATTAAAAAAAAGGTTTTGTGGTGGTAAAAAGTGCATATTGACTTTCCAAAAACTCATCCAAACAGGCACTTAGGGGGCGTTTGATTTGAGCACGAGGTTGGGTATGAATATGGGTATAATAGTAGAAGGGAATGGGAATGGGTATGAAAAATAAAAAAATAATGTTTGGCTTGTAACTTGTGTTTCTGTATTAATACCAATAATGTTGTTTGGTTTGTTGCATTAATGAGAATGAAAGATAATATAATACAATTTTTTTATATCATATTTAAAATGAAATATAAAGCATAAAACAACATCAAAATATGAGTGCTCACATTGAAATTAATGTTCTACATTGAAATTAAAAGCAGCTATTACGTTAACGAATATGAGTGCTCACAGAATGAGCAATAGTATTATAAACATGGATTTATTGTAAAACAAATAAAAAGAAAAAATTATTTTATAATCATGTACAATTTCACGTTATGATGGTTATATCCTTACAAATCAAATTACTTTAAACATAAACACCGAAAGAAGTATTGAAGTAGCTACAAATTTCCAATAACTTCAAAATTGAAGAGCCCAAGAGCCAGTCAAATAACTTTATAATTATGAATAATAATGATAATAAAAATAATAATAAGAAAATTAAATTTGTATAATAATAATAATAATAATAATAATAACAACAACAACAATAATAATAATACTAATAATAAGTACAAAATTTATAATAATTATTAATAATAATAATAGCAATAATTAATAATAATAATAATAATAATAAGATAATTAATTTCGTATAATAAAATTAATAATAAAAATAATAATATTAATATGTAGAAACAAAGAGAGAAAAGTAGAGACGAAGAGTGATTTTGTTGGGGGAGGGGTATTTTTGAAAGTTGCTTACGTGTTTTGTCTCAGAGATAAAGATAAGAAATTTTGTTCTTCAATTTTGAAAGGAACAAAAAAATTATGTTTTTGTCATCCGGAGTCAGAACAAAAATAAGTTGAGTTAGCAACCAAATACTGCGAGGCACAGAATTTTTGTGTTTTGTTATCTGTCTTCGCCGACGGAGACAGTAACCATACACTACGTTAGTTTCTGATACCTAAAGCTTTGTCATTGTTATTATCTTGTAAAGAGTGAGAGAAGTTTGACAATAAATGAAGCAAGACCAATAGTATTTGGTTTTGGTTTTTTTGCCGTGCATGTATTAGATAATACACAAGTGTGATTCAAGAAAGTTTTTCGAGTGCAACTTTACCTTAGTTTAGTAGAAAGTGAAAAGGGAAGGACTCTCAAGCCCCTAGCTCCTAAATGATTATACTTGGAATATAAGGGGCTTGAATTTCTCCTAAAAATAATAGGTCGTTAATGATCATATTATAGGAAAATTTGTCCTATATCATTGGCTTGTTGAAAACTAATATCAAGGGACAAACCTTAGCAAGGATTTATGGTTTCTTAAAATCAAATTGATGACAATTGCTAACAGTTAGCTCACTATAATGAGAGAGTTATAGTGGCATATAACACTAATACCATCAGGATGCTCAATATTTATCATTTTGATCAATTTTTGAAACCTAAAATCCATTATGCTTATACATAGGAATTTATTAATGTCACTTCTATTTAAGTAACTAACTTGACAATTCAAAGATTACAGCTTTGGAAAGACTTGGAGACTATGTCCTTCTTTATCAATGGCCCTTGATTAGTACTGGGTGACTAGTTATATCTTATTTGCCTAAGAAGCAATAGGTTCAAATCTTTTGTCTAAAAAACTAATGTTGAATTTAGAACTTGCTTGGAAAATATTGTTCTCGTTGATTTAAACTATATATTTAAATTTTTCACTTGGTCAAATAAGCAATAATGCAATTATCTTATTAGAAAAAAAAATCTTCATAGAGGGCTTACCAACTTAGCCTAGATGTCTGCGCTGCCTAATAGTTCAAGGTTCCTCAATATTCCTCTCATTTCTGATAATTGTCTAGTAGAAGTGTAGATTACTCTATGAGAAGAATGATAATATCTTTTAGATTCCGTAATTTCTTAATTAAACTTAAAGGCTATAAAAAGGTAGTGATCACAGGTATCTTTGCAGTTGTTGAAAAATATGAATCTTTTAAACTTATAATGAGACTTCATATAATACGTAAAGAGCTCAAAATACTTCAAAGAGAATGTTTTTAAGTGGATTTGCTTTCATTCGTCAATTCAACAAGGAATGAGCTCTACTTAGTTCAAGAGAAACTTTATGTAAATCCTAATGATTCACTATTGATGCAATATGAGGAAATTCCCTTAGCAAATGTATATCAGCTCTGGTTGCTCAAAACTTTACAATAAAGTAGAAAGCTAGAGTGCTCTAATTAAAAAAAGGCAACGTCAATTCAGCTTACTTCTTCAAAGTTATTTGAGCTAGAAGAAACTCTAATAAGATAAGGGGTATTCTTGATGAAAATGACGTTCCTTACTGGTACTAAACAAGCTTAAAGATGGAGCTTAAAACCATGTCAAAGTGTTTCTAGGAACAAAAGATGATTCTTCTTCATCTCTAGAAAAGCTAAATGCTTTCATTTCCCCTAATTTAGCTCAAGATCAAATAAGCCTCCTTAGATCTTCTGTTATTAATATGGAGATTGAATATGCCCTCTTCAGTGTGCATCCTAACAAGTCTCCTGAGCCAGATGGCTTCAATGCCTCCTTTTAGAAATCTTAGAGCTTACTAAGTGGCCAGGTCATTAATTCTATTAAAGAATTCTTTAACTCGAGAATAATGGTCAAGAAAATGAATAAGACTTTCATGTCTTGTCTAATCCTGGTTCCTTTCAAGACTTTAGGCCCATAGCCTATTACAACATTGTTTATAATATTATCTAAAAGATCCTAGCTTTAAGATTAAAGTCAATTCTTGGTGGCCTTATCAATCACTCTCAATGTGGATTTATACTAGGGATAAATGTTGGTGATAACATATTAATAGCTTAAGAGCTTTTCAATGTTATTTATAAGAAATATATTAGAAGTTGCTCATTAAAGATTGATTTTTACAAAGCTTTTGATACCGTTAGTTGGAAGTTTATAACACACTCATTCCAAACTTTTGGTTTTTCCTCTATCTTAGTCAATTAGATATATCAATGCATCTTTACCCTTCTAATAACATACTTGTTAATGGAGTGACTACTGCCTTGTTTAAAGGTGCTAAAGCGATTAGACAAGGTGAACCTATTTCACTTTACATCTTCTCAATTTGTATTGAAGTATTAACTAGACTTATCTCACGTAACATATCCCGAGCATGGCCTTTAGATATCACCATAAATGTAAGAACATGGAACTCTTTAATTCATCTTTTACTAATGACTCAATTTTACTTTGTGGAGCTATTAACATTTTTGTTATCACTCTTATGTACTACCTTATTTATTTTTTTGAGCTCTCAAACCTCAAAGTTAATAGATATGAAAGTTAGTTGTTTGTTTATATTTTCTTGAATGAATTAGCTCTAAAGCTTTCTAACATTTCAGGTTTACCAATACATAAACCCCCTTTTAAATACTTGGGCTTTCCTATCACTACTTCAAAACTGACTTTTAAAGATTGTGCCCCTCTCTTTGACTCTATCCTTAAAAGAATTGGTAACTTAAAAAATAAAACTTTCTTATGAGAGTAGTTGTTGGCTCATAGTTTCCATTCTTAACAACATACTCATATATTGGAGCTCAAATATGTTTTTACCTTAAAAACTTATTAAGGAATTGGAAATGAAGTTTAAGAACATGGAGAATCTTTATGCAAGGGTACAACCAATATTAGTCTTTTTTAAAATAAAGGGGTCTTGGTATTAAATGTAGCAGAATCACTAACAAGATTCTTCTGGAAAAAATAATTTAGAGATAATATAATGGTCATGAGACCTCGTGTGCTAAATGGATGCATGAAAAATGTTTAAAATGATGCAACTTTTGGAGTATGAAAAGCAAGCATGATACCTCTTGAAGAATCAAAAAAATGTTGAAACTAAGAGTGATCTTAGCTAAAGAAATGGAGGCTCGTAATGGAGGAAACACCAGCTTTTTGTTTGAAAATTGGTCTAATCTAAGACTAGTTCACCTACTTCCTACTCACTGCAGCTTACTAATCCTATAAATGCCAAAGTGGTAATAATAACAAGACATGATAGGTGGCATTATGGACATAGATGTCTCTTTGAAATCCTTAATGCAACTCCTAACTATAGGCCTAGGTGACTTTGTTGTTTGGCTAAGACATTATTTGTAAAAAATTTATATGGCAATTTCTTTACTATTAACAATTGTTTCAATTCTTGGTTCTTAAATGTCAAGTAATGTTCTCTAATCAGTTTTAAACTGACCAACGGTATCATCTTTATAAAGAGTCACACAAGGGCCGATCACTAGTTTTCCAAGAATGAAATAGATCTAATTACTAATGCCCAATCGCACCACCTTGTAATAAATGAACATATCGGGTCTTAATTATAAATGATACCAATGGAAGGATATTATTAGTAACATTTTGACATTGGTTTAATAACAATTATTTTTTAAAGTGCCAAAACAATATTATGTATTTGTTCTAAAGCTTCCAATTCACGAGAGAAGAAGCTGCACAGTAATTTTAAGTCCTGACAAGAAATAAGTGCTTCAACACCGACAGTAAGAGTGCATTAGATAAAGGAAAAGGAAGAGAAAGCAATGGCATGTGCTCCCACTAGCAAAGACTGGGATGTGAAAAGGCTTAAAGAGATGGTTAAAGTTGAAGCAAAATCCAAAATACCGTTGCTTGTAAGATATGGTCAACCTATTACACACATAGATCCACCATGAATAGTTTGTCATAACATAATCTAGCAGAACTGGGAGTACATTGTTACAGATCAAAAGATTATTCGGTAATTTATAAGACCTAAATTTGCAAACATCAGTTCAATGGAAACGTTTCCAGTTTAATATCCATAATTTGTCCCATAAACAGAACTGTAGCCTCCAGCATGTCCTGTATTAGACGGGGGAGATGCGTAGACAGAGCCATGAGCTGCATAAGGATTATAACCTTGGTCAGTGGACCCGCCAGTTTGCGATTGAGATGGAGCTGCAGCATCAGCCATGAAGTTCTGCAAGATTAAGGATTAACATAAGAATAGCAGATGTACCAACTCCTAAAACTTGAGTATAACTATGTCACAAGCCAAGATTTTTAATACAACCAAGGAATATAGACTCATCAAAACACCTAATCAGTATTATTCTTGTACTCATAAGTCAATAAGATACTCAAATGGGCTTCGACCGGTGCAGACAAATCAATGAAGATTACACTTATCAACCAGTAAAATTTAACGTTACATCTCCATACAACCTGCATAGAGTTAGTTCATTCAAGCGCACTAGTACAGAACTAAGCGTCCACCCATCCATTTGCACACTAAAGAGTATATTTGTCTTAATAAAAATAATGAATTCATCGTTCAAACACAAGCCGTATTAAAAGAATACTAAAAATAAATAAATTCATAGACAAATTGTATTTCACTCACAAGCTGTTGTAAAAGCATACAAAGAGATTTTTGCCACAGATTTTAGAAATTGGGGCATAAATTACCTGTATTAATTGCACAGCAGTTTGGACATGGGAAGCAGATCCGCTGATTTCAACCGTCATCTCCCCAGGAACGCCTCTAGTTTCTTGTATTGTAACAGTTGCACCACTGGCACGACGAATGTAACTTATATTTGCACCAGCTGTCCCTATAACAGCATCAGCATAAGACAAGGGAATTTGCATCTGCTGTGTAATCTGTAATGATCAAGAAATCAATCAAATTTTTTGT
The DNA here is from genome assembly GCA_027563825.1 of Erythroxylum mucronatum. Taxonomy (NCBI): domain Eukaryota; kingdom Viridiplantae; phylum Streptophyta; class Magnoliopsida; order Malpighiales; family Erythroxylaceae; genus Erythroxylum; species Erythroxylum mucronatum. The sequence continues at coordinate 22,732,503 of JAOSBP010000003.1, forward strand.
CAGTTCATAAATGTAAGAAAACACGAGAGTTAGGCTACAATTAAATGTGAAGTCATCAGCATAATGATCATTATATATCATAGTTAGAATTCAGCAGCTAAAATATTAGTGACAGGAATCATGAGAAAATTGATAACCTCAAACAAAGAACAATGTCATAACTATGACACTTTTCTCAACACTTCAAAATATGATTAAAAAAAATTCAAAGAGTAGAAGACAACTGTATAACAGAATCTTAACATGTTCTAATTGAAAAGAAAAAAGTTGGAATGCATTTTAAGCCTTACAAAGCACGATATCCTTAGACTCCTCTAATGGGCTAACAATTCTTGAACAGAATTTGCGACTTATAAAAAAATGTATCAACTCAAATACATAGTCCTGAAGATGTTAGAGTGGAAGAAGAGAGAAAACAGGTAGATAAAATAAAAATAGAGAGAAAAATAACCTGTGTGATCATTGATGGAGGTGCTTGGGTGTTTGATGATCCATGTACGCCCATGGGTGCTTCTCTTCCATAGGCAGATATACCCTGATGAGGTTGCTTCTCCATTGGAGGAGGTAAGTCACTAGGAGGATAGTAGCTGTCCATTTGCCGAGATGGAGGCATATATTGAGCATTCGGCCCGAAACCAGGCCCACCAGCATTTGGAGGAAGTCCTTGAGGGGGACCCCATGATTGATGAGGTGGTGGCATATGGTCCATCTGATTGTTTGGCATTTGCATCTATTGAAAAACTATCAAATCAGAAGCATGTTGCCACTCACCGAATATGAAACTTATCAACTTAAGTGAGCAGCAGCTTACATGCATTTCAAATAAGGGAATTATACTTCGATCAACCAAAAACCTCCTGAGATGAGATGCAATTAACTCCACTGCCTTATGCACACCAGTTGGTTCCCCTACTACTTCAACAACCCTATCATCTTGAAGTGCAAAAACTGGAAGATCCTCTGCAAGCATTGATTTCAACAGATAGAGAATAAGATACAAGGGGAAACCAGTTCTTAAGGAAAAGTATTTAACTAATAGGACATGGAAATATGCAGAATGAACTAAAAAATGTCATTATCAGCCAATAAGATGATAAAGTATGAAAATAATGAAGCACAGCAAGGAGGGGATAGGACAAACTAGTTTATCATGAGGGCGACAACTGTGAAAGGAATATAAAAGAGGCAAAAGAGAGGGGATGCACCCAACTATGTTTTTTATACCTTTGAAGCATGATAAAGTAAAACACAAAACATCACACCAGATTAGAAGCATACCATTGTTTGATTAGAAAATCAACCTCCTCTTAGGAAAACGAGGGGAAGAAAATAACAATTTACAAATTATAGTAGCCAATATCCTTTACGTTGCACCCATAAATTCTTTCATGAAAGGTCACTTTGAGGTTAAACGAACATCACAACATAGAATGGATTAAAAAAAACTATGTTCCTCTCAACTAAATTAAAAACCACTTTCATTAATGAGCGAAATGAGGTTGCAATAATTTACTACAAAAAAGATGATTAAATCCTAGAAAGCAGCACAAGATTTCCAAATTTCAGACCATGCTTGCACTTCCACCCTTAAACGATCATTCAAATAATTCATTGGTCTTATCTTTATCTTGCGGAACACAGATAGAGGAAAAACAGATGACAACACCTGAAAAGTACTAGAGAGATATTAGTGGTGGCAGATTCAGCTGAGTATGACCAATGGTTGTGTTATTTTGAAGTAATATACTCTAGAAGAAAATAGATGAAAATATCAAGAGAGTTTACGGAACCTGCTCCAAGGACTCTGACCATACAATTTGATGCTTCCTGAATAGATTTAACTGTCCCCCCCTGTTTTCCAATCAAACTTCCTGCTTGAGAGGCTGGAACTAGCAGCCTTGTTGAAGCCTTAGTAACTGTGCCTGCCAAAGCATGAGAAGAATCACCTTCGAGACCATCACTAATGCGTTTATGAACCCTCAGAAGGCCATCCATAGCTGGAGGAAGAGAAGAATCTGGCTCTTCTTTGGCAGATACCATTACCTACAGACAATAATGTAACTTCTTCAGAATCAAAGAAATTTTATGAAACAGATCAAACAGCACTTCTTAAAGAATTATCACAAAAGGAAAGAACTAAAAAATATTTAGAACACACATGAAATACCATTTCTAAACAATCTATATTACAGTGGGTTAATTAATCAAGAATTTCACGTATCTACCTTAGCATTTCTTAGAGGAGATAAGTCCAAATCGATTACATAAATGACATGACTTTACAATAAGATACACAAGATGCATGTGTGAAAGTAAGATGGATGACACTATGTCAAAAACCTTCCATCCACTCCCCCTCACATGACGAGTGACAAAATATTCTTATATTCCCAAACTCCCCAATAGATTCGATTCTTCAACTTGATCCTAAGACATTGCTTTATATTCTATAATGTTCAACATAATCATCTATTCATAAGAACAATTATCATCAGCTTCTGCTTCTTCCTTAAAAGTATGCTCCTACAACCTGACATTTTCTACATATGCTATATTCACACAAGATTTATAGTCTTGCTAACAAACGAATATAATCTATACGTACTAAGAATATTGAGGTGGCTTGTTTAAAAAGATTATTACTTCAGTTCTGCATTGTTTAGCATCTTGTACATATTTTACAGCTTTATAATTCATTAAATATAATTTATACCATCACAGATGTGTGTTGCAAAAGTCTCATACTAAGCTCCATTATACCTACATTTTCTTCCTCTTTCTTCTATTAAGTAACTGAGTCAAAGCTTCAAAAATAACACACAGTAGAACAAAAACTTCCATTACGCAGTAATATTCCCAACAATTTAAGGCCTTCTATTTATAATGTTCTTGTTAACAAAACAAGATAAATGCACATTCTTTAAAAAGATTCTGTGGTTATTTAGAAGTTCAATAATTTTAAGTATTTTCACCGCTTAACATCATGAGACCATTCTCTGTAGCAACTCAGCTTAAACACTTCTGCATCCCTTAGGCGCTCATTACAGCAGTTTCCTTTACGCATTTTACAATCTGCAGCAAGAAATCAATCATCTAGGATCCGGAGTTACCATAGAAAAGCAGAGCTTCCTGATACAGTTGTCCATACAAGGAGTCTGATTTTATTCAAATCAAACTTTCAGCACTTCATAATGCTCAGCGGAACCCTGCCACCGGATCTTTGGTTCTTCAAAATTGGGGGTTCTAATGATGATTGATTGTTGCTTTAAAATTTCTGGGCAGAACCTGCACAGATCATTTTTGTTATGGAAATAAAGGAATTTTTTATTTTTATGTGGATTTCTTCTCATGAGGTTTCTTTATTGTCTTCTTTCAATACAGGCCAAGGATTTAGCGACCAATGTCGATTGCCATCTGGAATTACCGCTACCAGCCTGGTTTCTTGATAAACTCTTAATGGTCTCATTAGACAATTATAGTTACAAAGTTTCTCATTATTGTTGTTGCAGTAATATAAAATAAATACATGACTGACTGTTCTCAAGTATGATCAACGTCACACTTCCCAACATTAATTGAAGATTTCAAGAAACAGATCAACAATTGAACTGTCAAAATTAGTTTTTTTGTCATCCTATTGATAAAAGCATCTAGAGAGTTGTATTCATTAGTTTACTAGGTTTAAATTCACATTAGGAAGAAGTGCTATAAATTTCACTTGTTAATGTGTGAATATTACTATATAATGTTTTCCACTTTCTTTACAAGGGTTTGTTTTAATGTTTATTTTCCTTCCCCAGTACGCATCCCAAGTCCTTAGATCGAATAGTTAAGAGGTACAAAACTGCGCCTCAATCTCATGGAAGGCAACATGCACATTAACCAAAATACATAGTTTCAACAAGAATCAAACTCAAGCACCTAATAATGACAAGAGGTCCATGTTCACTTATAGACAGAATATATAAATGTGCTGCAAAATCAAATATTTTGCATGCCGAAGATCAGAAGCATCCTTGTCCATGCACATACAAGAAGTAGAAGGATGAAACAAATACATTATATAAAATAACAACCTGAAATTGGAGGTCAAAAAAACACAACCATAGCATCAACCAAGTATATTCAACAAAGAATGCCCCCAAATTTAGCATGAGCAATCAAGCTGAATGTTTGAACAAAAAGAAACAAGTATTAAAAGACTTACAGCTCTTTCAGTCGTTCCTGGAGGACCATCAAGAATCTTAATCCGAGCTCTAGTCTCCTCTACTATTTTTTTGATGAATTCTCCCTTGCGTCCAATTATACTACCTACTTTTTGCGCTGGAACAAGCATACGGAATACACTCTCCCCAGGCCATCCAGGCCACCTCTTTTCACCACCTCCTGTAACTGCACTCTGCTCTTTTCCCTGTTTTTCTTGATCCTCAAAGTTATCAGGCTCTTCATCAACAATACTGTCTTCATTTTGCTCCACATCATGTTCCTCAGGATGTTCTACAGCATTATCCACTACATGATTACCAGTCAATTCATCATCAACAACATGATCCAGGCCATGATCAGCCTCATGATGCATCCCGTGATCTATAGTGTGATCCACACCTGTCTCCACTTCCTGATCTACGCCATGTTCTATTGAAAGGTCCACACCATGAACTGCAGTGTAATCAACATCATGCTCACCAGCACTCTGATCTATCTCAGCCATAACTGCTTCCTGAACAGAAACAAAGCGAAGAACAGACGCAAAAATATTTCAATTAGTTCATTTAGTAGCCATGTTAGAAATTGTAATATCAATCAACATAGAACATTTTACAATGCAAACAATTCTAAAGAACATTTTTTGCTCTAGTGCAGTTATCACATCTTCTCAAATTATCCCCACTCTTCCCCC
>JAOSBP010000003.1:22747421-22765838 GCA_027563825.1 Erythroxylum mucronatum
TTATAAACAAAGCCGTGTCCAACCAAGCACACAAGAAATCAAGTGTACATTTGAAACAGGCAAGCAGCATTCAGAAAATCTTCTTTCGCATGGTGGTCTTATGACAAAAAACTTGCCAAATATTTATCTTCATTTTTTTTTGTTGCCCACGAGGTGTCCTAGACGGGTCTCAACTATGGAAAGGTACCTTTAAGCTAGTCACACCCAGATTAATCCCCGCTCGAGTCAGATAGGTCCCTTGCGGGAGGCAAAGCTCTGGTCCCAAGTTTTAAACGGCTGCATACATGAGGAGGATTCAAACCCACAACCTCACTTAAATCAGAAGAGCCCATTACCAACTTACCTGTAACTTGGGGTTAAATATTCATCTTCATTAACTTCTCTGTGTTCTCGTCATGAATCACTTTTTTTCCTGGTCTTCAATATAGTGACCACTCTTACTAGATTAAAAAATAAATAAATAAAAAATCAAGAAAATTGAGTAAACGAACGAATGATTCCTTTTGACTTTGGGGAACATTGTAGGGTGGGAATATTCAAAAGAATGGCCACAAAGTCCAATCCTAGTTCAAAGGCCGGTTGAATTATCCAATCAAATGTACACAAACCATGAAACTTCCAAAACATTTGCCAATCTGAGGAAAGGCGGATGCCGTGGGGCCGTCACTTCTTCCATCTTTTCTCCAACTCCATCAAGAAACATTAACATTTGTGACCCTACCATTTAAATTGTTCAAAGAGTTTCTATTCTATATTTGAAATAAGGCCATCACTTTCTTTTAAACTCGCATTTAGAAAACTCGCTTGCTAATAAATATGTTAATTCATAAATTATGTACTTCAATAGATTATTTGTTAAATTAGTGATACTTAAAAATATTAAAGAGTTTACGCACATTTGAAAATCGGGATAGAATCTAATCTCGACTGCAATTGAATAATTATATTTTTTTTTTCATATTTTGATTTTTTTAGATATCAAGATTATTTTAATTCTATAAAATGATTAACACATAAATCATAATAGAGTATGAATCGTAATTCGTACCTTATTCTGAAACTTGATTATGTTCCATCTCAAATATTGTAGTTGCACAAGTGTTCAACCGTTAATGATATCTACAAAATAAGATGAGAAAACTCTATAATTCTTATAAGAAGAGTTAAGGAATAAGTGTTAGCTCCATTAGAACTTAAGTCTATTTATAATAAGTTTTTAACGTTTTAGTGATTTAATTAAATTTAAATTCTAATTTCTATTAAAATTTAATTATTCTAATTAGATACAAATTATGCCCAAATAATATTCAATATCTCTCATTGATCCTTATTTATTAGATATCACATATTTAAAGATAAATTTTCTCAAACTAAAATAATCAAATTCAACTCGATAAAATATCTTTACTCTTTTAAACTTACCTTATATGTGAGATCAATTAGGTTATCAAATATGTTAGCAATAAATATAAATTATAATTGTGATTAGCGAGATTACGGAGTCAAACTTAGAATCTGAATTGTAAGAACATAAAGTTTTACCATAAAGTTATTCCCGCTGCTAAGCCTCGTGATATTGTAACATGGCATTTAAAAGTATCGTGAACTCGGCAAGAAGTTGAGTAGTAGTGTTGGATATATGCATTTAATTTACGTATCAGTATTCTTGTGATTGTACTGCAGAAGGTACAGTAGAAAGGAAGTTCGAACACTAGCTAAGCTTCTTTATATTTCAGTAATCTCAAAGTGAGATATAATGTTACTGGAATCATTGGCCTGGCTTCCATGTCAACTTTATATTACTATACCCCTTGTTCGTGAGGAAATTTAACACCCCTTGTGCATGACTTTGTCGAGAAAAGAGAGGCCTTTAAAGCAACAGGCAGGCAAATAGGTCAGAAATTGTCTCTTGGAACCTATGGAGACCATTCACGAAGATTCATTTCAAAATCTCAATAGATTTAATTGACCAGGGTTTCAAATGTTTCCAACTGCTCTTGTACGATCTCCGTCCATACATAATGTTACGAATTTTACATTGGATAATTATAAAAGTATTTAACAATTTATAGTAGTGTTTAAACTTCTCTTTTTAAAGCTAATTTTTAGAGGTGAGGTAGGCATTTTTAACATAGTATCAAAGTTAGTTTGTCTCAGTATTTTTGAGCGGTGCCCGATTATGTCCCTTTGTTCAATATATCTATCAAATGTCTAGTCTTACTTTGGACTGAGGGGGATGTGTCAAGAATCTCACATCGAACAACTATAAAAGCATTCAATAAATTATAATAGTGTGTAAATCTCCCCCCTTTTGAGCTAACTTTTGAGGGTAAGTTAAGCATTTCTAGTATACATGTATCTATTAAAGGTGATGTGATATAAATGGAACCTAACTTTTTATAAGTTACAACGAGGCTTTAATTCTAGGTTCGTACAAAAGATCATATGTTTCGACTAACAAAATATAAAAAACCTAAAAAAATATCTTACTCTAATCTATCGGAATATACAAAGTGATTCATTCCAATGATCATCTTCTTCTCGTGTTAGTTTTCCCGAAAGACCTCGTCTGCTAGTAAATTTTATCCTTATCGTTGGCATGTTAAGAAACAAATCTTTTTGACTTGAACTTTTGAAAGTTGACCCATCTTATCCTTTTTAATCTGTATTCTGTTGAAACATTTGAAACCCTGTACTTTACAACACTTCAGCTCTCTGAAAACTGAAAAGGCACATGTATTGGTATGCTACCTTTTATGCTTTGACATGAATATCAATAATTTACCATACATACGTTGCTAAAAATTCAAGTAATTACCTGAATTTCAGTTATTATTCGATTGATTGCCTACAAAATATCGGAATGGACCCAACATGAATATTCAATCACTTAGCAATGATGGGAATCGATGCTGGAATTTCTTCCTCCAAAAGTTTTATCATTTTGTTTTCTGAAACAAATTTCATTGCTTGCAAGATGAGATGTTGCTTGTAAAGTAGTATTGTTCAACCTTACACTATGGAAGGATACCTTTTAAATCAACCTTTCCATAAAACTTCAATTTTTGTGGATTAAGTTTAGGAGCTTCTTGGATCTTTCTTCTTTTTTTTGTTTTTTTTTTCTAATTCTAAAAAATTATCAAATTCCTTTTTTAATTTCTATTTTTGGTTTTAATTTCTTCAGATTTTCATAAATTAAGAAAATCATAAATTTCATTTTGATGTTGTATTTTTATTTTTATAATCTAATATATTATTAACTAGACATGTATTATTTAATTATTTAATAAGAATTATGATTAATATAATTTAATAGGATAAAAATTGAGGGATAAATTAGGTATTTACGTATAATTGAATAATAGTTTAAAGATGACAGGGATGAAAATTGATTTATTGTGATAAGATAAACAATCTTTGCTAACGTCCTACTCTATTATAATTCTTCTTTCGAGGCGAATAATAAACTTTGTACAATTTTTTCTCAGTAAAGAGGAACCCTTTTATGTTTACAGTGAAAGAGAAACTTTAATGTTCTTAGGAATGTCTCCAAATGCAATATGTTAACATTTTAACAAAACTTTATAACTCAAAATATCTCATTTTATTACTTTGATAAATCCAAAGAGGCTCGCTTATATAAATATGAGATAATGATGCTTAAATGTTTGATAAACACTTAAAAATATATGTAAAAGATATTTAAATATTTTTTATACTAAAACCAACGAGAAATATGTATTTGTAAGGTTTTGAGATTTATATATAACCTTTTAGCGTCAAAAACTAGTTATAGAGTATTGGTCGACTAATATGATATATTAGTTAACCAATATGCATTAAACACATAGATTTACTATTTGTTGAAACATTTGACTAATATATTAAACAATATTACTATAGACTTTGGATACATCAATTTTGATAACTTTAATTTATATTGGTTGAACACTAACTTATGTAGGTTGATTAATTCCCTAAAAAAATATGGTTTTAACAATTTTAAATACTTTATTCAATTTGCTTAATGCAATTATAATTTAAATACTTTTCAAATATTTCCTAAAGACTGTTTGAAAGATTAAGAGATTTTTCTCTTAAAAACAAAAACTTAAACACTTCTTGTTGAACAAGAAGACTTATGTAATGAAGTAATATGAAATAGTTATACATGGCGATTTTTTTGAAATTATCAAATTAACAAAATGAGATTCCAATTAATAATATGAAATACAAAATGAACTTAATCTTCTTTTGATCTTAACTTGATATTTGTTTTTTATGTTACAGACTTTATCTTTTCTTTTATAATCTTTGTTAGAACTTCTTCTTGAGTTGGAACTTCTCTTAATTCAATAATAAATATTATATAAGATATTAAAATAAAATTTATTTAATTAATAAATTTATGTAATTAATTTATCTATAAAATTAACTTACTATTTAGTTATTATCAATTATAAAAGTGAAATTACATTAACAGTAATATCTAATTAGTTTTTTTATTTTTATTTAAAAATAAACACTAAAATTAGAAAATAAGAAAAATCACAAAAAATCTCAAAGTCAAAGTCGGTTTTATTTTAAGTGTGAACATAAAGAAGTTAAAGGAAATAAGAAACTTTATAAAGAGGAAAAAAAAAGAAAAGAAGAGCCACCAACAATATTTTCAGAGATTCCAATGTTGGAATGTTTAGCCCAATGTGCCGTCATCCATCACCACCACCACGTCGGCGCCGCTTATCCGGCTCTTCATTTTTGGGTTCTTTGGATTCCGCCTTCGTTATCTAACGCCATCTAACCTTTTCATTTTCACTATTATTCAAATTTTTAGTCAAAGTATGTATTTGTTTTAAACCGGAGATGAATTTCTAATATTCTTAATGTGGAGTAGTAATAAAATCATTTTTAGATTTATTAGTGGGCTCCTTTTTAACTAAATAATAAAAAAAATCCATTTTTATGATTTGTAATTATTAGATAAATCAGTTATTTAATTACCTTTTTATCTAGAACCCAAAAAAAAAAACAAATGGAAGTTATGTCGGGAAATTAACGCCGTTAAAACTGAAAAAACCGCTCTATATCTAGACACATATGTATTGCATATATCTGTTGTCTGGTGTTATTAAAAGGCGAAATTTACCAGAAGTTCTCGCTTGTTTCTTTTTTTTCTTTCTTTTTCTTTTTAAGAGAGAGGGGAGAGAGAAGCTCGAGATCTTGTCAGATCGGACCAGAATTGTAAGAAATTCTATCTAACGCATTAAGGTGTTTCTGGGTTTGGTTTGTTATGTCTTAATGTGCCTGTTGTTTTTGTGACGAGAATCAATGTGTTGATCTGTGGACTTGTTTTGCTTCATTTTTTCCATGGGCTGGTTTTATGGTTTCTATTATCTCTTCTAAACTCTCCAAGCTTGCATTTTGAGCTTTATGGTTTCTGGGTTGTTTTCTTTTTGTTCCTTTTTTTCCCTTGTTCCTGGCTCGTCCTGTTCTCTTCTTGTTCATGTTTGGTTGAAAAGGTTGCCTTTTTAAACAAAAAATGATTTTGAAGGGCTTACTTAGAGAGGGATCTTGGCAAGCTTTTGATTATCTATTTGTTTTTCGTTTCCTTTACGTCTCTTGGCTTTGAGGTTTAATTTCTTGTTGAGTTGAAGTTGGATCATTTCTTGGGGCCTGTCTTTTTTTTTGGCTGATTTTTCAAACTTCTTTCACCTTCTCCTTATGATTTGTTGTGTGGCATAGCCTTGACTTTGGGGGGTTTTGTTGCATTTGTTGGATAATTGGATTTTTGGGAGTTGTTGAAGTCGATTGTGCTTCCATTTTGAGTACCATGAGGTGATTGAACTCCCTATTTCTATCTCTCTCTCTCTATCTCACACACACACAGGTCTATTTTGATTTTCCAAGCTACAATGTGAGATTTTTCCCATCTTCTTTTCAATTTTTACCTTAAATTTGTCAAAAAAAAATTTTGGCCTTTTGCATCCTTCCTTGTCAAGGCCAAGAATTTATTTTTCTTGTGTTTTCACCTTTTGATAAATAAAAATTTCTTGCCCTTTCTTTTCTTATGATCATTACTAGTTTATGTGGAGCTTGCATAGTTCTATCATGCAGTTTTATCTCATCTTTGGTTTGATAAACCTAGTCCTGACCCAATTTACAGAAAATCATGAAGATTACTTTATGTGTATCTGATGGTTGATAATACACGTAAACCAATCTATCTTTACTTTTCAAAAATTAAATTTAGGTGAAATAAATGTCTTTTTTCTGGGAAGATTGCTTCAAGCTCAATTGTTAGTCAGGTGCACACGGTGTTTAAATTTGCTCTGCTTCTTTTCAAGATTTATATTTATGTACTTTCTCTCTCCTTCTCTGCCTTTCTCTTTTTCATGTGTGAAAGTATGAAAGGAAGATTTTTATGTTGCAGATTGCAGAATTCTGTGTTTGTTGAAAGTTATCATATCAATTCTAATTGTAATTTGAACAGCTTGCTAATTTTAGTGAAACCTCTGTTCTTGTCAACATCGGTTATCTGCTTGTTGGTGCTTTGTTTTGACATAAGTTTGACTGCTCTGAATAGATACTCCAAGTTTTAGCAATGAAGAGTTATCCATGTAGTCTTCTGAAAATCCCCACCTTTGGCAGTTTGTATTTATTTATGTTACCGTAGACAGCCACTTCAAAGAACAAAAGACTTTTTGCAGTATTAAAGCTTTTTCATTGTTGGCTTGTCTGATTTTTTGTATCTTAAAAAGTAGTGTTTTTGCTATTTGAGTGTTAATATTCTTTTTCACTTTTAGGTTAAACTGAAATTATATCCTTTCATGCAGTTTGATGGGACAAGAACCTACGGATGCATACATGGAGAAGACGATAAATGGGGTTGTCATTAAGTCAATTTTCGTGTCACAGGATAAATCTAATGGATCTCCAAGAGCTGCTGGAGATCAAATTCAAGCAAAGGAATATCAGAAACATGTACGCATAGCAGAAGACATGACTCTGGAACAACCTGATCAAAAGCATGATATTTTAGGTGTCAAATGCACAAATTTTGATGCTAACATTCCTGATAATGAGAATGAGAAACCTGGAGTTCAGAAATCAAGTAATGATAAAACTTCAGGTTTTCCTGTTCCCAAATCTGGTGGTGCTGGAAATTCGCATCCACAGCCTTTTGCTCTGGCAACTGAAAAGTCTGCTGCTACGAATAGATCAGATGCAAACAATGTGTACTCACCCATTACAACAAGGAATTCACAGGTAATTGAAATATCTGACAGTTCTATTATTTGGGTCATTCACATTGGAAACATTGATTACATTGATTTTCACAAATCTCTTGACTTTGTGATTGAGCTTTCTGTCTAATATTGGAGTGATTGAAAATAGTGTTCGGTTAGGAAGTTGACTTTGTTAACATTAGATTCTTATGACGAATCACCAACATGGAGGTTGCCTCCTCCATTTTGTGGTATACATTAGGAAGGATACATGTGCTATCTGTTCTTCTGTGTTGTTTAGTTTTTTTTCATAAGGTGAAATTTGCTTATTACCATTATAAACAATTTGCTACTTTCCTTTTGATGCTGTATGCATTTGAAAATTACAAACTTTTGTCATTTCTAATCTTTCCCCTTCTTTGCCTCCCACTTCTAGGAGCACCATACTACCTCATTACTCGATTTCAAGCTCTTTTACCATTTTGTGTGTGTGTTGAGGGGTTATGCAGGTACACAATTTGGACTATTTATGTGAACTTAAGTGGATGCACCTGGTTACACATAACTAATAGGTTTCAAAGTTGACTTTCTAGATTTGGCTCAACATAGTACTCATCCTAGCCTGCAAGCCACACAACTTGTGAAATTTTGGTTTTTTAAGGTTGTTGGTGCAAATGTAGCTGAAATATGGGCTCTTGTTTCCATTTCTCAGCCAAATTCACCTTTTACGGCAAGGAAGGTGTTACAACATGATAACAGGAAGAATTTAGTCGAAGAAGACAGTTGGTCTGTTGCGTCCTCGTATCCTCTACTTAACTTGGCAATTCATGTGTTCATTCTACGCTTGTGTTTTTTGGCCAAGAGAAGGGATTAAACTTATGCTCTGTTATGTTTTGCTATAATTACTGGGTCTTGATCCTTAGCCTTGTTTAGAACCGCTGCATCTGTGCGAACAGTTAAATCTGTAACCATTGGAACAGCTCCCACTTTTAAATCCGCTGAGCGTGCAGAGAAGCGGAGAGAGGTTTCTTCTTACTCATGATTCACGTGCCTTGTCTCTCATTTTATGCATTGGATTTTCTAATTATATCCACTTGTATGGTCTAGTTCTACTCAAAACTAGAAGAAAAACACCGAGCTTTGGAGGCAGAGCGAACCCAGGCTGACGCAAGGAGCAAGGTTGATACTTACTTGAGTAACTTATATATATCCTGCATTTCAATTTTCCATGCACCTCATTCTCATAAGTGCGGCATCATATTTCTGTGTCTTCTTTTGTGGAAGAGATCAAAAGGGTAGGCATCGGGTTGGGTCTACTGATTAACCTTAATGTCCATGAATCTTCTCATTGTTTTAGGAGGAACAAGAGGCTGCTATCAAGCAGCTGAGAAAGAACATGGCATATAAAGCAAATCCAGTTCCTAGTTTCTACTACGAGGCGCCTCCACCCAAGGCTGAACTTAAGAAGGTATCTCACAGGCCTTTTCCAGTCTGTCCTTGACCTTTTGCCAGTATTTTATGTATATAAACTTCCATTTTCCATCAGCAGGAACTAGGATTTAGTCTATGAATTTATAACAGGAAATTTGATTCAGTTGCAATTTGAAAAGAAAATAGTTTCTGTGTTTTTGAAGCATTGTTACTGGTCAGCTTGTTTGTGTTTTACTAATGTTTATCAACCGTAAAAAAAAAAGCAAAAGAGAATGACTGCCAGCCCATCGCTACCATTTGGTTTACAGCTTGACACTGGAAACACGACCTTCTCCCCGAACAAAATAGTGAAGTAGATAACAACTCACAAGTTCTCCACTTCACTTTAGTGTCTGTTGTTACTATCTTGGAACTGATTAAAAAATATATTTATATTTCTTTGACCTAATTGGGGCCGCGGAAGTGCAGTGCATCTATTTCATCACGATCTTCTGAAATGATATTGTTTTACTTAATTCTGTTGCAGCTTCCATTGACTAGACCAAAGTCACCAAAACTAAATCGTAGAAAGAGCTGCAGTGATGCAATCCAAACATGTGAAGAGGAGGTGGGGAAACATTGTGCCAGGCATCGCCACAGCATTGGTGGCCAGAAAGGAGGTTCATCTACACCAAACTCTGCCAAAAGTAAGTTTCAGATTAAGGCAGGTTCATCTACACCAAACTCTGCCAAAAGTAAGTTTCAGATTAAGGCACAGGCGACAAATGGCTTGGTTAAGGGCAATCTCCGATCTAAGAAGGAGGTTCTTACGGCAACAGCAGCTCCTGACAAGATCACAGAGCCGACAAATGCAAACGTCACTATTTAGTCGTCAACAGCTTGTTTTCACAGACACTTAAAGATGGGGAAAATCTAATGTTCCCACACTTGTGATATTGGATGTTTCTGAGACGGACAAAGCCAACTTTTCGGCTGCTGATGACTTCTTCATGTGATTTGTGTTAACGTGAATTGTAGTATATCTTTTGTAAGTTATCCCAGTACATATCATGTTGTATAAGAAGAGCTTCTGATTCTAGTATGGACCAAATCTGTTTCAAACATCTGTTACGTTCCTTCTCTTACCTTCTGCAAGGATTTTGTTTAGCTATTGTAAGTGCACATTATCCATGACTTGAATGACTGCTTACCACCCCTACTGTGCCTTAACAAGTGCCATTTTCGTTACAAATCCTATGTGTCGCTGCTTCTCTCTCTCTTTCTAGAATGAACACACACACACATGTGAATACGGTGTCCTTGTATTAGAAACAATATCAAAGTTTTCCGGGTATCTTTGTTTAAAAGTTTTTAACCGTATCAAAGAACAATCGAACGGATTATATAACTGACGCTAGAAGAAATGCTGTCACATACTTAGAAGTCTGACATTTTGTTAAGGTCTTGGAACATAAAGGGTTTTGTCTCTAACTGGTTTTGTGGTTCCACATCTCTTTATCATCATCGGTTCCACCGTGTCTTTCTAACTCCAAAACCATGACCTCCTTTCTTCTTCACTCTGTCACATCCTTCTCTACTCTCGCGCTTCACCAGCCCCTCAAAACCTCCATTAAACCCTCTACTTCAAGTGTTTCACCTCCCAAAATCTTGAAAATAGCTTGCAATTCCACGACTGACAAGAGAAGAGCCTCCATGGACAGTCCAAAACCCAAATCCAAAAGCAAAAGGTCGTCGTATGGGACCTCTAGAAGGTCAATTCTGAAGAAAACTTTCAACCAAGAGCAGGTTGTTTTCACTGCGCCAGTCTTGAATGACCCTCATGTGGGAATAATAGGAGGCGGCATGGCGGGTCTTGTCTGTGCTTTTACTCTGGAAAAGAGAGGCGTCAAGTCCACAGTTTTCGACACGGTTGGTCAGTTTGAGGGCTTGTTACTTTATGTCTGTTTGTTGGACAACATGTAGATATGCTGCTAAGAATTGTTAGTGTAGTTAAGAATTCTCGAATTCTTACAGTGATTGTAGTTTCAAAGACATATCTATTTCATTCGAAGAACATATTGGCAGGATGTGAATGATGGTAGAAGAGTAGGTCAAACTCTTTTCTCAGAGAATCCATTGATCAATATATAACTTTCTAATCTGCATGTTGTTGATCCCATAAATTATGTATGTTCAATATTGATAATAGGAATTTCTACGGTATGCATTTGCAGAAATGGAAACTGAATGCTCTCTCTTGCATTAATGCCTAACTGAGCGTGGTTAGTTAGGGAAAACAAAGGGCAATAACTGAAAGGGGTCATTTTGCTGGTAGCACTAAAAAAGTGTTTATGTAATTTCTTCAGTTGTCTGCATCATCTTTTGAAGATAAACATTTCACTTTGGTGCTCTGTAGTTTGAACTAGAAAACTGTTGGGGAGTTTTCTCAGTAGGGTTTTGCTACTCTAGGGAAATCATGGTTTGGGAGGAAGAATGGGCACCAGAGTAATCGATCCTCAGCCTCTAGTATTTGATCACGCGGCTCAGTTCTTTACTGTAAGTGATCCTCAGTTTGCTGAGTTGGCGAATAGATGGGTGGAGAAAGGTCTAATCCAACAATGGGAAGGCACAATTGGCAAGCTTGAAATGGGTGGTCTATTTACTCCATTTCCTACGTCCCCTCCGAGGTATATTGGTGTTAATGGAATGCGCTCTCTTGCTGACTCAGTATTATCCCTGGTGATCAATCCAATTCAGTCTGCCCTTTATTTTCATAAAATGATACACAAGCAGATGCTTGATTGATTGATTGTAATATGCAGAGTCCCCAGGTTAATGTGGTCAGACCTTGCTGGATAAGTGAAGTTGAAGCCTTTAATGGTTTGTGGCATCTGAGTGAGAACAGAAAACCTCGTGGACGGTTTGATGTCATTGTTATTGCACATAATGGTAAAAAAAAATCAATCTTTATTAATATCTTGTTGTGGCATCTGGGTTCATACTACTAAGTACTAACTTGTTTTGTTAAATATGAAAGGGAAGTGTGCAAATAGATTGCTTGCTTCTTCGGGTCTGCCTGTAATTGCAAGACAAATGAAGGTAAATACTTGGAGATGTGTACATTTCTTGAGTTGTGGTCTTGTTGGGCTCATGATTTGTTTTGGTCCAGAAACTGGAGTTGAGCTCAATATGGGCACTTCTTGCAGCATTTGAAGAACCTCTGCCTCTACCAATCCCAAGTGGAGGAAATGGGTTTGAAGGAGCATTGGTTGAAGGGGTTGATTCAGTATCATGGATGGCAAATAATACTGCAAAACTACAACTCAAACACGGTCCACATTGTTGGACTTTCTTCAGCACTGCAGCTTATGGGAAAAGAAACAAAGTTCCGCAAGTAAATTAATATACTTAATATTCATTCATTTATATTAACAAAAATAAATAAATGAAATTGATATGTGTAAACCAGGAAAACATACCCAATGCAACAGCGGAAAAGGTGAAAACGAGTATGCTGGAGGGGGTGGAAGCTGCATTAGGACTAAGCAGAGGCTCACTTGAGAAGCCATTTTATAGTCGAGTGCAGCTCTGGTATTATCAACTTGTTATTTTCTTTCAGTTCACTGACTGGATATTAATAATAAAAATGAACAGGGGTGCAGCTCTACCAACCAATACGCCAGGAGTACCATGTATCTTTGACGACAAAGGAAGAGCTGGTGTATGCGGTGATTGGCTATTGGGTTCTAATATGGAATCTGCTGCTTTGAGTGGCATGGCTCTTGCTAATCACGTACGTATGTATATACATAGCATTGTTATTAATTGAATTGAACTGAACTGTATTGTCATTTTGGGGATGCCTACAGATCGCAGATTACCTGCTGCAAAGTCAAAGGGGCGTCAGGGAAGATTTTAGTGTAGGCTTAGACGCCCAGTTGCTACCTCTACAAGCCCATGATTCTATTGGACAATTTATGCTTCAGTAGATAGACCACATCCACGCGTTGTTGGATTTGGACTTTTCATATTTGTTATCAGAATTTGCAAGAAGTTCGTTAGTCAGACAAGGCTCCTCAATTTAAAATTTTAACAATATTTTTTCACCCAAAAAACAAAAATACTAACCATGAGCCTTGTACACTAGCAGTTCTTTTCCCACATTACCCTCGCTTAACCAACTAATTTACAACGATATACGACCTTTCCACAATTCCTAACACGCACGTTCACTTCTTCGCCGGTTTCTTTGCAGTCGTCTTCTTCGCCGCGGCCGCCGCCTTGACTGTCTTTACCTTCTTCACACTTTTCACCAGCACCGCTGCCTTCTTAGGCTTCGCCACCTTCTTCCTCGGTGAACTCTTGATAGCCGTTTTCGCCACTTTCGCCGGCTTAGCCACCGTTTTCGGCTTCCGCCTCACCACTCCATTCGCCTTTGGTTTCGCCGCCGGCTTCACTTTCGCCACCTTCTTCGTCTTCGCCGCTGCAGCAGCCTTTGCTTTCGGCTTAGGCTTCGCAACAACTTTGGCGGTGGTAGCAGTTGCAGTAGTCTTGGGCTTGGGCTTTGAATCGGCTGGCGATTTCTGAGCTAGTTTGAACGATTTCTTAACTTTCACCAGTTTACCAGAAGCAACCAGGCGCTTCAACTGAACCAACAGGAGCTTCCTGAAATTGGCAGGCAACTGCTTGTGTTTCTCTTCAATGAACTTGGTTATCGCATACTGGCTCGATCCAGTTTTTTCCTTCAACGTCACGATCGCAACGCTTATCATCTGCAAACAAAAATCAGCAGTTAAGTGTTGTCTGGAAGACCTAGAAACGAAGTTGGCGTTAGATAGATGAGACTGAATTAAGTACCTCGTAGAACGACGGATAAGAACGAGCAGGTTTTGGCTTTTTCGAGCCGGCGACCGCGGTCTTCTTGGCCTTGGTAGCGGATTTCGCTACATTCTTCTTCTTCACGGTCGTCGTCTTCGCCGCAGCTGAAGTTGCCGTTACTTCGGTGGCTATTACAGTCTCCGCCATTGAGCTGACTCAGGAAGTTGTCAAAGTTACGAAAGAGAGAGAGAGAGAGAATCTTCTGGAGAACGTTGGATTAACAGAAGGAGAGAGATGGGTTTTAAATAAATGTACATGGTAGGTTGTGATTGGTCGAGAGGGATGTTGCACGGATCGAGAGAGATTGGAAGTTTTAAATGAGAGCCGTTGGATTAGACATGTATCTATGGTTTAAAACTCGTGATTGCTAGACGTGTTGGATTGGGAATTCGCCAAAAGGGTTTGGTGTAGGGAAGTTTTGGGTGTGTTTTTTAGTTAACTTTGAATGATTATAATTTGGGTTGTAGGTCACGAATGTCAATGAAATTTAAAGGGATTGGAGTTTAGCACTTAAGCTTTCCAACGAGTGTCTAACTGAATTAAATGGTTGAGGGAATTAAGAGAATTTCGGATTTGAACTTGGATTGCTCAAAAATAAGGTTTTCCATGATCATGTTAAGGTCTTACGCCTTTTCGGAGAAGTTCTTGAATTGAGGTTGGGTTTTTCTCGATTCTATGTGATTCTTACTTTATATAAGATTCAATCGCGTCAAAAATCGAGAAAGTTAGATGAAGATTGGGTCTTCAAATGTTGATTCAAAGGTGATTTAAGTTGAACACTTTTATGAAGTTCAATAACTTCTAGATCTTACAAATGCACATGTTCAAGTTCATAAAGTTAAAAGGAACACATTTGAACTGAAATTAGGATTCGCAAAGCAAGAATATGGTAGCTAGTAATATAAGAAATGTAGACAAATTTTTGTGCTTTTAAAGCATTGGTATAGTCGATCAACCATACAATAACAATGAAATAAGGATGGATGTTCAGTGTTGTGTTAGGCAAATGAAACAACTAACAAGGACGGATGTTCGGTGTTGTGTTAGGCAATCTAAAATAAGGATGGATCTTTAGTGTTGTGTTAGGCAACTTGCAAATCTGAAATAGATGGCGTTTTGCATACTTTCTCGTAAAGAAAAAGCAGTTCTATACTTAATATGGCTTGATACACCCTAAAGAGCTGGGTTGACTACATGCTACCATAGAGATTGTAAGAGTGAAACAAGCTCCTTGTTTCCATTTGAATTTCCAAAAAATTTAGGTTTATTAGGTACCCTTTTAAATTAGATTGGATAATTAACTTTCTTCACCTTTAAAGCTTTTTCATGGTACTTGCCCCTTGAGAGAAGATCATTGGTGCGAGTGTGGAGTGTGTATCCAATTGTTACCAAAGTTTTTTCTATTTTAAATCTCACTCGTAATTCAGGTTATTGCACCATTATTAATGATAAATAAACTATCCATTCTACAAAAAAGCAATATGAACTAGACAAATCAAAAACACTACAAACTAGTTTAAGAGTAATAGATAAGAAATTGATTTTTTTGGATTTTGTATAATCAAACAAGAAATAACCTTAAATATAAATATAAATCTAAATTTGATCAATAACTAATGCTATGTTTCGTTGGACGTAAAGTTTTTAATGGAATGTAATGTAAATGAATGTAATATTAAAAAATTGTTGTTTGAAAGGGATAGAATGGTTCATAATGTAATATAGTGAAATGTTGTTTGAAAGGGATGGAATGGTTCATAATGTAATATAGTGAAATGTTGTTTGAATGAAAGATTTATACTATATATGAAACCCCTCTTCTATCCCATTTCATTCCATTCCATTATAAACCTTCCTCCCAAATGATGTAATAATATTTCATTTCATTTCATTCTATTCTATTAATAAACTCCCAACCAAATATAGCCTGAGAGAATTACTAATAGGATGATTGATCAAAAGAGATATCAGAAAGATAACTACATTTAAAACAATATCTTTCCTAATAGTATTTTTGACTTCTTAATTTACTTGATTTAGATGAGCTATATGGTCTAGACTGATATAATTTTCTAATCACTAAAACTACACTTCCTCAAACTGTAGTCCTCTACATTGTAGTTGGTTAGCATATATCTCTAATGTTGTTAATACTTATTTGAATGCTTTAATATCTATAGGATTTCGTGGAAAAGTTTCACCCTAATATCAGGAACATCATGAGCACCTTATTTAACCCTTTTTACATCAATCATTATTCACGTGGCAAACAAGCTCTCTTGATTTGTTTATAAGAGAATTTAAATCAAATTTAGACGTTGGTATGAATAAATTAGCATTAAGATTGATAAAGTTGGCTCTTAGAAATATATCTCAATACATAAATTAAATTAAACTAGTTCATACAAAAATAAACACTAGGAAATTTTCTGTTTAAATATAAAAAGGAAAATTAGCCACTAAACATAATCGAAAAGAGATTTACAAATAAAAGAAAAAGGCACAAATTGCCCCTAAAATTTCTTTGGAAGGATAAGCTAGTTCCTACCACTACATATGATATCACATTATACCTTAACATCTTAAAAATAGTATTAGTAGCACCCTAAATCTTAACTAACTTAAGGTTTTAGCAGCTTTTAGTATGAGTCATAAATTTAGCTTACATCATGTCACAACCACATTTTATCAACCTAATCATATTCTTGGATCTTGTTTGTGAGATTTTAAAATATTTTTATGTATTCTTTTAATTTCTATATGCAATAAATTACTAGGGTAATGTTGAAGATTTAGAAGAAGAATGGAATAATACCCTCTAGAAACCCCTATTCTCCTCATAGGCTATTTGGACCTACTAGGCATTGATGTGATATTAAAAATGATTTCTTTAATTACCTTAACATTTCGTAAAAGGTTTAAATAAGCCCATACAATTATAATGTTACCAATTTTAGGATGCAAAGAGTACTATTTTAACAATGTTAGGGTGCAAAGTGGTACGAGAGACAATGAATGGGACTTAATTAGACTTTTTGTTAAATGTTGAGGTGTAAATTACACCTTTAGCCAAAAACGAATAATTAGTTATAATATAAACAATTCTAGGTGAACTCTTGATATTTAATAACAATTTGATTCGTTAAAACAAATATATGATCTTGATTCTATAATTAAAAATGCAAATTGAAGTCTAACTTTTAAAGGTCTATAAAGGTTGTTCGACATCTAACACTAACTTTTAGAGAGAAGAAGATGTATCTATAAGGTATAGCTTCCTAAAAAAGGCAAAAGTCTCTCTCTTTATATACATTTTTGCATTGCCTCAAACATGGTCTATTCCATGATCATGGCTTAGACTGTGGCCTTCACAACTTCCTCTAGAAGATAAACAGAGTCTCTTGATCGTGTCTTTGAACTGTGGATCTTACTGTATAGAATTGAATATATGACCTCTTAGCATGGTCGTGTTGTAAGACATTTTTGTCCTTAGGGGCAATTTTGTCAATGTCTCATAAAGTTGGACTAACATTGATTGCAATTTTGGTTTTTAAATAAATTACCGGTTAAGCTACGCCATTTGATCCTGATAAAGATAATTAAGTGACTCAATAAATGATCTAAATCAATGGGTTGAAGTCCGGGTAAAAAATGGGTCCCAATTAGTGTGGACCGGGTCCATATCGGCCTTGTAATGGGGAAGCCCGATATAGAAGATATATAAACGTAAGGTCTCCTGCAGTTACTCAAGAGAGAATGTTCTTGAGCATAAGGTTCCTGACCCGTTAAGGAAGCTCGGGATTTGAGGAAACTGTAGAAAGGCCTTGCCCGTGAGCCGGTGAGCACTTTCCACTAAAGAACCCAGGAGATTCGGAGACGTTTGGAGCTTGGAATCGGCATCGAAATCAGAGATGGAACCGAATCCAGGTATTTCCCATTACCTTTGTTTTTAATCCTTTCACAGGACCATGGGCTACGTAATAAGGTTCCCTCTACGTACTAACATGTGGTATCAGAGCGGTTACGTGATCAGATTGTCGGAAACAAAGGTTTTTCGATTTTTCATCTCATTTGGTTTTCCGTTGATTTTGATTCGTTTTTTAGCTTTTTTGCATGATTGATTGTGTAAAAGTAGTTTACATAAGGTTAGCTACAAAAAAAGAGTCAAAAACGGGCCGAACGGAGAGAAAAAGGGAGTTCCGGGACATTGAAAATCATCTCCGGCGTCGGGATCGCCGGAGACCGTCGGGCTGCACACGCCCGGCGCCACTGTAGCGGCAGGGCGCGCCCCCTTGGAAGGCACGTGCTGTGCACGCGCCAATCCGGGCATGCCACGCGGCTCCAATTGCTGGGCAACGCGTGTTGCGCTTACACCGCAAGCGCACGTGGCCCGGGGCAGGCGACTGGCGTGGAAAAGCCGACACGTGTCGTTCACGCGTCCATCCCGATCGTCCACGCGGCAGACACGTGGCCACACGGATGTGCGCCACGTGGCGGCGCGTGCAATGCACGCGGCGCACAGTCCGCGCTTGCCTGAGCGTGGGCCGCGTGCCGTGCACGCGACTAACGTCAGCCATGTTGACGTCATCTATAGTGCCCACATAAAAAAACCCAAAAAATTTCAGATTTCTTGTAAGGTACCCCGGGGTGTTTCGGGTCAGTTTCCGGGTTTGAAAAATTTATAAAGTAACTTTTTCTATTTTTCTGGATTTATTACATATGTAATAAATTAAGGTTTAACTCCAGAAAAGGAATTAAGGTATTCTAAATCCGATTTTGATTGAATTTTCATGCTTCGGACTTCGTATGAGGGAGATACATGAGGTCTCGTGTCTCAGGTCTCATTTTCAGTGTTCGGGATTGCATGATAATCCATCGAAAATAGGAATTAAGACATTATAAA
>JAOSBP010000003.1:22777921-22806697 GCA_027563825.1 Erythroxylum mucronatum
ACAATATGTAATATATGTGTGTTTGAGATTCTGTTGTGATTGTACTGTCTTGGGTGGCATCCACATATCCTCCCAGGGGGTATTTGGGTGTTACATTATTATTTAGAGGAATATACTTTTCATTTCCCATTGATTGCACTACTAGGGCCATTGCCTCCACACATTCATCTTAGTTTGTGCGATTAACTTAAGTTGTTCCTTACCTGTGATTATAGCGTAAACCTTGTTCAACGATGGCAAAGGGTCCACATTGAGGATTTGGGAATGTATTGTCCAAAATGTTGCATTGTCTAAGCCTATTAGAAATTGATGAAGCTTTTCCTTCTCTTGTTCTTTAATAAATTCATGCACCATATTACACGTACAAATGAGGATCTTGGAATAACTGCTCAATTCATCCTACATCCCCTTTAAATGTGTGTAATACACTATTATAGATGTACATTATTATTAGAGGGAGAAGATCTCACATCTGAGTTGATGAATGTATGCTTCATCTTTAATTGAGAATTATTCCTTTAAGTCATCTTAGATTGCTTTTATGGTCTCCACGTTATATATTACACACCTCCTAGTTTTGCATTTTTTCGCGTCTACCACTTGTTTCATTAAGCTGCCTTTGAAGAAACTCAACCTTTTTTTATTTTCAAAGAATTAACTCTTGCCTTCTCTTACCATATTTGTCTCTATTGACTAAACATGATGTGATATTTGGTCCTAGAATATTTTATAGAGTAATGAAGGGATCTATTGCCTTTTTTGGTTGACCCATCTCACTCATCTATTAAAAGTTATGCAAGCAAATCTCTTTTCCAAGGATTATATTTATACCTACTTTGAGACCATAAAAGAAAATGAAGAAAAATATATTCTCATTTTCAAAAGGAAAAAGTAATTACACGAGTAAATAGAGTAAGCAACTTGCCAATGCTAAGAATTCTAATTAAGGTAAAACACTATGTACCAGATATACATTTATCTCTAACTAAATATAAAAAATATTTACTTTCCAATACAATTGTTAATTATTTTGAAATAAGTAGAGATAAAGTTATTAAAGCATAATTAATGTACTAAATTCTAGCAAGTAAAATTTTTATGAATGTTTTATCCATTAATGATTTTTATTAATAGATTTTTTTGCATAAATAATTTAAAGAGAAATTTTATCAATTACTTTTCACTTGTAATCTTGCATTCATAATTTTATTATTAAATCTTATAGTTCTGATTTTATATATTAACTTTTGTATTTGGTGGTCTTGGTAATGTTTGTGTAAGAATTCAAATTTTGCTCGAACCCTAAGGTTGATCTTACTAAAAGAAAGTTGATAAACAATCAAGATTTGCATTGTTAAGTATATAACTGATGAACCTTTCGATAGAGTATTTGTCAAAGTTAAAATTGAAGAATTGGTTTCATTCTTATAAGTGTGGAATCTTGATTCTATTATGTATAAAGTACAATTTTTTTAATGCTAAGTGAACTATAAAACAAGATAGACATTGAAATTGAAAGCTTTTCATATATTAAACAAATTGATAGTTTTTAATCAATTAATCTATAACTTTAAAAAATATTATTATATTGATATATTCCGTATAATAGATCAATACTATGGCGAACGTTGTGAATGAAACCTTGAATGTTTTTATTTGCAAGTAAAGATCTATCTATAAATTTTTTAAATCATATAATTGATTATTTAAAATCTTCCAGCAATATTATAAATAAATATTCTATATATTTATAAGATTTTATTGTTTGATAAAGTGAATTTAATAGAATTTTTCTTTAGAATGAATGTACTATGTGATCTATAGCTAACTCATAATATTTTAATAATTTCAAAACAATAAAAGAAGATACAAAAGTGTTAATTCTAAAATTTCTAAAAGTTATAACTTTACAACCAACAACAAATCCAAACTTTAAGCTTATATTTTACAGTAAGCATTATGTTGGTGTTTATCCTATAAACAATCGGTTGATTATAGTTTTTGTAACCAAATTATTTAAAGATATTCTTCATCTTATACATATTTGTTTAATTAATTAATTTATAAGATAAAGTTAGTGAAATAAATGTAAATTGTAAATAAAATTATGATGAGATCATAATTATGAGATTTATATTGCATTTATATATTATTCATGTATTGTTCCTAGTCGTTATTTTATTGAGACTGGACATTAATGGAGTGAAAAAAAGCACATATTATGTTTATTCTTTATGAAGGAAGAAGTCAATCTCATAGGCTAAATTATAAAAATATCTAAACAAATATGTGGGTGCTTGTTAGAGAACAAGTTTATTGAAATGACCTAATATGATAATTCCATTCGAAACATTAATTGTATGTTTAAGGAAATAGTCATCATGATGATTATATAAGTGATCGTTTGACTTGAAATCCTTAAAGTATCCCATATAGGGATTGTTATGTTTTGATATTACTTATGACATATCCTACTCAAGGGTGCCTCAATTAATAGTTATTGGATATAGTATGAACTATATAAAGAAAGTTGAGTAATCAATATATCATTCATCAACCCAAAGTAATTACAGAAATTAATTCATTGTTCACCATTAGTATTGATTTACGAAATCCTTAACTATGGTGGATTGACACTTGAAAAATAATTTTCAAATGCCATTAATAGAATCAATTACTAATGGTGGAGAACTAATATGATTGGATTTAAATAGAATAGTCATTAATTATATACTTTATATATAATCAAAATATTAATCATGTACAAAAAGATTAGTCAAAATAATTTTGACTTTCCTAATATTTGAGTAGTCATAATACATTACCAGACATCAATCTTGATATATGAATACAAATTATTTAATTAGAAAATTAAAGATAAACTAAAGAATTTAATTTTGTTAATATTAAATATTATTTAAGGTTAAAATGTATATCTATTACTAACATATTTAGAAACCTAACGGTTCATACCTAAAGAATGATTGCTGAGAGAAAAAGCTAAATTAATAAAGTTTGACTTAATTATAAAGTTTGAGAGACTTTAAAAGTTAAATATTAGATATTTATTAAATAAGGAATAATATTAAATATCATATTAGTTTGACTTGACATTTAATTAGAATTAATTATAGGTCTCATTAAAGTTTAATTTAAATTAAAATTTAAGTTCAATTATAATTTTAATAGGATCAGATCCTATTATAAATAGGCATAGGCTCTGAAGGAGTTAACACTCCTTAGTTATCCCTCTATACACCACTTGTAAAATTTTCTTAACTAGTTCGTGTGAATATGGTCAAAGGCTAAACACGTGCAGTTACGGTTGTTGTGATCAACTAGTTTTAGAAATGGTTTGAAGGAAAAAAGGATCAAGCTACATAATAAGATACGATTAATTTTTATGTTTTATTGTATTCATGCATTAATCATGTCATAAAATTTAAAGTGATTTTAGATTTTAGAAATTTAAACAAAAAAGGTTTGCTTTTTTTTTCTGTATACAAAATCATATCCATTCCCAATTTTCTAACATATTATAACTAACTTTGATAAAGAGGTTACCATAGGATGTCGGCATAAAAATTAAACTTTTAAAAAGAAATAGATCTAAAGAATGAGGGATGAGATTATTTATTCTTTTGACATAGTATAGACTCTAAAAGATAAAATTACCTTGATAAGGTTTTTATAAAATCAAGTAATTTATAAAGTTATGATTTAATGCATACAATTGTTAACTAATTCAAATTTAAAATAGGTCTCACTTCATTTGATGAGTTTTGAAAGTAAATCAATATAAGATCTAAATGGGTGTTAAAATTGGAGATACACCATTACATTTATCAATAGTTGAATTTGAAGTTAAACGAGTTTTAAAATTAGATGTAGTTAAATTTGATGTAAACTTAATGTGACCTTGAGTTCATATAACATGGTCAAGTTGAATTCTAATTTAAATTTCAATATTTTTTAATAAGTCAAGTTTAAATTCCATTTTTAAGTTTATCAAAAGTTTGAGCTCAACTTTAAGTTTGGTGGTAGTTCCTTAATTGAGTAAAAAAGATAAAAGTACATATTTTCATATAATTTTACTTATTTTAAAAAGGGCAAATTATAAAAAATTTAAACTTTACTCAATTTTACAATACTAGCCTAAACTTTGAAAAGTATCACTAAAATGTTTTGACTTTTAATTTTTGTAAACATAACTTGTCGTTAGACTTTTAATTAATGGTGTTAACGTGGCGAGTCACGTAAACAAATCTATTGAATATAGGGCTAATATGTGTCTTACTGATGCTATGTTAGATAAAAATTAAAGAAAATCTAAAATCCTTAAAATATTCCCCCTTTAATATCTCTACATAGATAAAAAAAATTATCAAAAATAGTAGTCTTATGCTAAATTTCTTTAATAATTTCAACTAGGACACTCTATCACTGATCTAGATTCTTAAAAGTAGCAAACATAAGGCCCCATCGGAAAGCTCTAACCTCGCTCACTTCCTTCTTGAAACATATTAGCCACAAGATCACAGGCCATTTGATATATTACATTAAAGAGTAACAAATTCAAAAGCTAAAAGTTGATATCCTCTATATTGAGTAATAACAAATGAAGTGAAAATGGTAAAGTGATTGGGAGCTCAAAGGATGAAAGAATTTTGGAATTGCCTACAAATGTGAAAAGGCCTTTAATTATGTTCGATAAAGGAGTTGCATATGCGAAAGTAAAGGATGAAATTAAGAAATTTATGGAAAAATAATGGAATCCGATTCTTACTCACTCTGATAGGAAAAATGTTGTTTTATGAATCTTATGAGCTTGTAACAAGTGCTGCCAAACCATTTGCTACAGATAAATGAGATGTTGTGGTTGGTGATAGGCTTAATTGGTTGTTGCATTTTGTAGAGCCACCTAAGTGGTTTAAGGATTTCAATTTTATATTGGTAAAAGTTTGTAAGGATGAGATTAAGTTGAGGAAACTTTAGCTGGGATTGGTTCAGGGTGCTAAGAAAGTGATAGATTTATAAATATGGAGATTAAAGAGGATCCATTTTATTTGGGGATGTCTCGTCCTTAGGTTGAGGCAAGTTTAAAGAAAGTTAAAGACAATGTGTCTAGGATGGAGGTTGATGCAGGAGCATTGGGCCTAATTGAATATAATTATCCAGGTTAATTGTTATGTGTAATGAGCTAGATATACTTTATTTTAGGTTTTAATCAGCTAATTTATTTATGATTTTATTAGTTATTTTCTTAATTCTAGTCATCATTCAACTACATTTTCCAAATTAGAGTAGGATTAAGTTTTTTTAATTCTAATAGGTGTGTGATTGTTTTCCTAATTAGAGTAGTGTTAAGCTTTATTATTTCTAAGTCCATATAAAGGCATTAGGGAGTGTAATTTTCATGAGATTTTCATTCATCCCAAAGAAACTGAATGTTTCCTCCTCAAATATTAATTTTTAGCAGTGTTCCTTTAAATAATTAAGTGGGCTAATCCTTGAACTTGTGGTTCTCCTTTATATTTCAAATATTGATTCTTTATTTTTTAATTTCTTTATCTTCTATTACGCTCTAATTTTTCAAAGAAAGGAACTAAAATAAATCGTGTTCTTTAAACAAGATTTTCCAAGGATTGTGCAAGATCGAATATTTATTAATCTATACCTATCAAAATGGTATCAAAGCAAAAGATTAAGGTTTTCTTAAGCCTTGACGGTTTAAAAATGAGCAAGAAGTGTAAGAAAATCAAGCCCTTTCTATTCAACATGGATGGTGGTGGAAACTATTAAGAAGATGGAAGAGCTGATGACAAAGCAACTTGAAAAGGTCACACTTTAGTTTAATCATCTTGAAAAAGGATTTGAGGTGCAAAAAGATAACATGGAAAACATGGTGTGAGTTACATGACATGGTTAAAGAAATCCTCCTTTAGGTTGGATGAGGTATGGGCTAAAGTTTGATGAAGGAAGCTCTCTTTATTATCAATAAGCATCTTAAGATGAACTAGAAGCTCTAAAAAGTGGCCATGAAAATGAGAGAAGGCACCAACGATGTAATCCTTCTATTGAGGGTCCAAGAGCGGATTAAGAAGGGCAAAAATCGTAGAAGGCATTCAAGAATCCGTCATAAACACATGCAATCTCCTCTTAGGTGTCTAAGATAAGATGATCAGATTTGGGATAGGCATTTTGAGATGGATTTACAAGAGGAAGATGGCCAAAGTGAGAAGATAAGTGGTATAGATGGTACATGAACATTAATGTACGTAAAGAGAAAATTTTGAAGTTAGAACTTCCAAATTGCGAGGCTAAACTTGATCCTAACATTACTCTTAATTGGATTAGAAGTGCGGATTGAATCTTTAAGTTTAATGGATGGTTGGATCATGATCAATATGTTACCTTTAAACTCACCAAGATGGTTGAAGTATGGTTCGAAAATTCGTAAAATGAGGTTTATAGAAGAAAGGGGCGTAATATTTGAACTTGTTCAAGAATAAAAAATAAAATTTAAGCCAAGTTTGTGCTAGATAATTATCAGTAAGAGATAGTCAAGGTAGTGCCTTTAAAGTAAAGGAGATGCTCCATGATGGATTACATTGAGGAATTTGAGAGGATGGCGATGTTGATCAGTATTAAGAAGGATCGAGATTAAAAGATGACTTGGTATCTGAAATGATTAAATTTGAGTATTTGAGATAAGGTTGAGTTGTAGCCTTATTTGTCCTTTAATGAGTCGGTTAAGCTCGCTCTTAAAGTGAAAAACAAAATCAACATAGTCCATATTCGAAGCCAAGTTATGTGCATGGTTCTTCCTTCTAAGTTTTTACTTCAACTATAACTTCTTAAGCTTCTACTTATGTGAATGAGAAGGGTGAAGAGAAGGAGGTGTTGAATGCTCTTAAGGGTGATGCCAAGCCACGCAACAAGAAAAATCAGAAATGCTTCCGTTTTGGGGGTTATAGACACTTAAAAAATGAGTGCCCTATAAAACGCACTATGATTCTTCGAGACATGTAGCAAATAGATGACTTGATGCTATAAGGAACTTTTGAGGACAAAGAGAAGGATTTCTTGGAAGAGGAAGGGGAGCTTGATGTGTTATATGTATAACAACAATCTTTTGACATTGAACTAAAGATGGAAGGTGAGTCATTGGTGATTCGACATGCCCTTAATCTTTAATCAGTTTCATAAGAAGTACAATATCAAGAATTGATCTTTCACACCCAAGCTAAAGTTCATAAGAAGCTTAGTATTATGATAATTTATAGGATAGTTGCATGAATATTGCTTTGATCAAGTTGGTTAATAAGTTAGGTCTTTTTACTCTCAAGCATCCTTGAACATATTTGGTTAAAAGGTTGAGCAAGGGGATCAAGCTTAAGGTAAAAAAGCATTCCCTCATTTTGTTCAATATTGGTAATTATCCTGATGAAATGTTATGTGATATTATCCTATTGGATGCGTGTCATATATTATTAGGTAGACTTTGGCAATTTGATCGTAATGCTCACACTTTGATGGATATAAAAATACTTATACCTTTGTAGATAATTGTAATTTCACTTTGAAGCCTTTATCACTGAACCAAACAAAATGTATGAGGCTAATAAAAGTTCAAAGTTGAGTATAATTGCTACTAAGGCCAAATTTATATGTGAAGTGGCTGACTTTAAAGGAGGGTATGTTATGGTTGTGCTAGAAGTTTAAGAGAGTTTAAAGGAAGCTTTTATTGATCAATGATGGAGCCTTTTATCTGCAAATTTATTGATGTATTTTTAGATTATCTACCCTAAGTTTTGCCTCTTATTTTGGGAATTGAACATCAATTGACTTAATTCTAAGAGCACCATTATTGAACAAGCCAACTTATAGGTGTAATCCCAAGGAATCAAAAAAGTTGTAAAGGCAAATGAACAAACTAGTATAGAGGGGTTATATACGCGAATCCATATCTCCTTGTGTGGTTCCAAGTTTTTTATTCCAAAAAAGGATGGGACATGGAAAATATGCATTGATAGTAGGGCTATAAATAGTATAACCATCAAGTTTCCTTTTCCTATTTTGAGACTTGATGATAAGTTACATAGTTCGAATGTGTTCTCTAAAATCGATCTCTATAGCAATTATCATTATATTAGAATATGTGAAGAGGATGAATGGAAAATGACGTTCAAAATTAAGCATGGACTTTATGAGTGGACAATTATGCCATTTAATCTCACTAATGCACCAAGCACCTTTATATGGCTCATGAACAAAGTGTTGAGGCTATTTTTTTGCAATTTCATGGTGTTTTTATCTTGATGATATCTTGGTGTATAGTAAGAGCAAGGAAGAGCATATTAATCATTTACGCCAAGTGTTTGAGACTTTTTGTAAATAGAAAATTTACAACAAGCTCGAGAAATGCATGTTTATGGTTAATTCTCGAGAAATGCATGTTTATGGTTAATTCCATTATCTTTTGGGGATATGTTATCTCCTATAAGGGAATTTGAGTTGATAAGTCAAAAATTGAAGCCATTAAAAGTTGGTAGCTTCCTAATTTTGTCATTGAAGTGAGGTCATTTTATGGTCTTACTAGGTTTTATCGTCAATTTGCAAAAGATTTTAGTACATCATGGAACCATTTACAAATTGCATAAGAAAAAGGAAATTTGAATGGACCTTTGAGGCTACATCACCTATTCTTGCACTTTTATACTTCAAAAAATTATTTGAAGTGGAATGTGAAGTGAGTAGAAAAGGAATAAGAGCACTTCTTCTATAAAAGGGAAAGTCCATAATGTATTTTCGTGAGAACTTTAGTGGTTCAAGGCGTAATTATTTAACTTATGACAGAGTTCTATGTTATAGTTCATGCTTTGGATTATTAGAGTCACTATCTTAGATGAAAGCTTTTTGCGTTACATTCATATCATGATGCTTTAAGGCATATATATGGGCAGTAAAAAATAAGTCTGAGACATGCTAAATGGGTTGAGTTCCTTAATCATTCACATGAAAAGGATGCAATCATGGTTTTGGTGGATCAATTCTCAAAGATTGCTTACTTTATTCCATGTCACAGGGTCGATGTTGCTTCAAACATTGATGATTTGTTCTTCGAAAAATTTGTGCACTTACATGGAGTTCTGTTGTTGATTGTTTCAGATTAAGATTCAAAATTCCTTAGTCACTTTTAGGGAACATTGTAGAGGTTGCTTGGAACAAGGTTGATGTTTAGTACTTCTTACCATCCATAAACTAATGGTCAAACATAAGTTACCAACCATACTTTGGGTACATTTTTTCATGTCTTAGTTATAAAAATAACCAAGGATTGGGATATAAAACTGGCCCATATGAAGTTTGCTTATAATTTTTTGCTTATCTATGCTATATGACAGTCAATATTTAAGGTTGTTTATAGCATTAATCTATACCTTCTTATTGATTTGGTGACTATTTTGAAGAAAGAGCTCGTGAATCATGATGTTAAAGCTAAATCCAAGATGATGATGAAGCTTCATAAGCAAGTTTGTGTTAAGATTGAGCAGGCGAATGAGATATACAACACTAAAGCCCAAAAGCATCGCAAGCAACCAGAGTTAAAGCCTATAGTTCATATGTGGCTTCATCTTAGAAAGGAGAGGTTTCCATCTAAGCACAAAAACAAGTTGATGCCTTATGCAAAACGAACTAGAGAAAATGCCTACAAGCTTAATCTTTTACGAGATTAAAATGCTTCTACTACATTCAATGATGAAGATTTGAGTCCTTACTTTAACAATGATGAGCTTTAAGAGTTCAGGACAATTTATTTCGAGAAATGGGAGAATTATGTAGGAGCATTGGGCCTAATTGAAAATAGTCATTTAAAGTTAATCTTTGTGAACAATGGGCTGGACATACCTTATTTTAGGCTTTAATAAGCTAATTTTTTATGATTTTATTAGTTATTTCTTAATTCTAATAAGCATTTAGGTAGGTTTTCCTAATTAGAGTAGGATTAAGTTTTCTTAATTCCAATAGGCATATGGTTATTTCCCTAATTAGAGTGATATTAAGCTTTGTTATTTCTAAGTCTATATAAAGGCATTAGACAATGTAATTTTCATAAGATTTTTCAAAATAAAATTTGCGTGATTTAGCTCAAAGAAAATGGGCATTTCCTCCTCAAATCTTAATTCTTAGTAGTGTTCCTTTAGAGAATATAATAGGCTAATCATTGAACTTAGTGATTCTCCTTTATAGTTCAAAGATTGGTTCTTTATCTTTTAATTTCTTTATCTTTTGTTATGTTATGATTAGTCAAAGAAAAAAAAACTTTAAAAATCGTGTTCTTGAGGTTGTGCAATATCCATTCTTTATTAATTCATACACATTAGAGGTGTAGTTGTCTAAAGATATTGGTGCAAGCGGAGCTAAGAATTAGGCTTGATGCTAGGATTTAAGGAAAATGGATGTTGCTTTAAGTTATTGTAGTATTATTATTGTTGTTGTTGTTGTTGAACCTGACATATTTTTGCTTATTGTTGAAAGGGACACTGCATTTGTTGCTTTTAAGAATATGGAGTAGTGATAGGGTGTGATAACTCAATTTATTGAAGAAATTTAGCTTTAAACTACTATTATTAATTGTTTTTGTTGTGTGGAGAGACATTAACGGAAAATATTTTAGAAATTTTAAGTTTTAGCAATTTTGAGCTTTTAATTTTTAATTTTTATCGATCATGGTATAAATTGGACATATGTTAACCACGTGTTCAGTAGAAGACCCGTCAATATAGTTAGTTAGAGTATGATAGCAGAGTATTTTTGTTAAAAAATTAAAATTAAAATATTTTAACGTAATTTTTAAAATTCGAGTTATTATTACAAATTCGAGTGATTTTGAATTTTTTTATAATTTATACTTTCAAAATCAAGATTTAAATTCTTAAAAAGAATTTTTTAACATTAAATTTTATAAAAAGACCTTATGTTAAATGTTCATCAATTTTTTTAAACATAAACTCTTAGTTAATTAATTTTTGTATACTTAACAAAATTTATATAGCACAACAATCAATAACACATAATAATTTATATTTAAAAATTTTCTCAAATTCTTAACAAAAAAATAATTTTCAATATTAGAAAGTTCTCTTTTAGTAATTTAAAATTGCAAAGATAATTTTTAAATAATTGAAAATTGTCTTCACCCCTACATTAAATTTAATATTGTTTGCGTGTATATACTAGAATATATATTACGTCGGTATCTCAGGTAAAACTTAGAACTTGATTTAATTAGTTTTAAACACTAAGGACTAAGAAGAATCTGTTTAGAACTTAAATAGTGTCACACTCGATGGATTTCTATTTGTGAGAAAGATTGTACAAATAATTGGTTCTTAAATGAATGGCATGACGAAGGTTCAGATCAGATAAGTTGGGGCCAGAATATCAGTTTCATGTATATTTTCCTTTCATGAAACTTGAGATTCAGCTTCATGGAGGCTGTAGATTTCTTCTCTGAGTTCGTTTCATTTCGGGCCCCTACTACGATCCTTCTTCTTAATATGGATTTGGGCTGCTATAGTGTCTCACCATTTAATTTTGTTCGGGCTTGATCGGTATGCTCCTGAAACTAAGCACGTTAAAGCAATCCTGCTTCGGTGTGGTCATATTTTCTTTCTCCTTGTAAACTTGAGGACACTATTAATTAAATGTGTACCAACAATTAACTTATAATATACTTAACTAATTTATTTAATATTAACTATGATAATTATGATCTTTTTCTTGAAAACAAAATCTTTTACCAACTTGGTTTCAGAACTTGGTGGGGAGGCAAGTTAAATGAAAAGAGTATACGGGGACAAGACACTACTCTTCTATAACAAGACAAGACTCTAAACAGAGTGGAATATTTTGGATTCTAGGGAGCTAACATTAGTGCGGAGGTGACTCCATCTCCATCCATTCTACAGTAGTAATACCATCAAAAGCACGCTTGTAAAGGATCACGCGTTACGCACTTGGACATTGATAAAGACAATCGTGGACTTTTTGACACACATCATTATACAAAAACATCATCGGACACGCAAGAACTACAGGAGTAACACAAGTTCAATTTCCAGCTGAAGGTGTCCTGTCTCATCATTTACATGAGTTGAAAACTGAAACTTACTAGTATTAAGAAGAAATAGCTTTCATTTCTAATTAAGTCCAAGTTACACTTTTTGACCTCTTTCTATCTATGCTAAAGCAGTTCAGATGACTATGTCTCAGAGGCTCAATACCTGACGAAACAAATCCGCTTCACGATCTCTAGTCTCAGATTTGAACCACGTTCGATATATACAGTTGTAATTTACAAATAAGGATCAATCAGCACTCTTGAGATGATGTCGAACATTTCCAAGACTACGTCTCATGTCATGTATTGGCAGATTGTGATGCAAGTAACCTGGAGTGGTTGTGCTCCCCTTCATAGGTGACAATTAGCATAGAAGGGTCTTCCAGGCATCTCTCAACGTGCTTCCTTGCTGGGCAACCTCTGACGCTACTGCATTTATAGTATCCTCTGTATGATGCAGTTTTAAGGGACCACAAGAGCAAAGAAATGGTTACTTCAACTGCGCTAAAATAACATTAGACTCAAAATTGAAGCTAGTGCCAGTAAGTTCCAAAGAAGAAGTCATTTGAAAATACGTAGTTGCTAATTTGTACTATATATATCTACTCGCGAATTTAGTAAACATTTAGAGAGACGAACTAGCCACCGTTTTTTATGCAGCAAGACGAAGGTATAATGCATTTGATACATCAGCTGAAGTAGGGGAAATCGGATTGAACAAAACTTAAACTAAATATTAGAAATGTGTTATAGAGAGACAAGAATCAGACGTACCTAGGATGTGGAGAGCCCTTTATAGGCTTTTGTCCATATTTCCTCCAGGAATACTCATCAGGAGGAATATCGGCCACCTTGTTACTAATAGCAGGCACTTTGATAGACCTTTTCAGTCTCAGTTTCCTACAAGGAAGTAAGTTAATAATTTAAATTTGGATAAATCTGAAAATACCACAGAAATTGCAGCATAGTACCAGGAACTGATCTTACCTCCTCTTTGAGCAATGGCATTTACCAGTACTACCACATTTTAAACTCCCATCTTCCCCTCTACCAGAACACCTCCTCCTTGTCTGCTGTGAAATCTGATCAGATGATTGAGTGACGCCAATCAAGCGGAATGAATCTCCATCCAAGTTTGTAACAGTGCCATCCATGCTCAAGGATGATATGAATGATCTTGTGGATGACATGATTGGTGTGCAACTAGAGCTATCAAACTTTATGTTTATCCCACCATTACTCCTAGAGTAAAAGGCCTCGGCTTGATGATACTTCATTTGTTGCTGATGTTGAAATTGCATCCTCTTTATCTGTTGCTGCTGTTGAAGGAGCTGATAGTGTTGTGATGATCTTGTTGGGGCAATTTGGAGAGGAGGTCTGATGTTTGAGTTCATTTCAAGTACTGGGTTTTCCAGAAACATTTTCTGGGAAGTTTGCATACGAGATTGATCGGACCTGGAATCTGTTACAAGGGTTGTAGTTTCCAGAAAATTAGCAGGTACAATTTGGAGCGGCTTTGGTGCTAAAATTGTTTGACAGTTAGGACTATCGAGGAATAAGTTTTGAGGCAAAGATGATCTAAACTTCTTCAACTTTCTCACTCTTCCATGACCTAAACTAGCGTCTAAAAGAGACACAACTCTCTTGACCCTGGACACAGCCTCTCCAGTCTCTATCATCAAGTTCCTATGCTGAGGTTGATCCTTGGCTTGGCTCAAGAGGTCCAGAACTCTGTGGCAGCTCTGAATAGCAGCTTTATGGACCTCCTCAATCTGCTCCATACTCGACCAATCTCAAAAGACAAAACTTTAATCTGTTAAAACCCCTAAACCCCAAACAACAAGAACATCACCGGAATAACAAAAACCATCACCAGACGACAAAATAGTTAAAAAAACATTTCCCGAAAGGCCTCGAACTCAAAAGGGTATTGCATAAAACTCAAAATTTTAGCATCAACAAAAAGTTGTTAACATCAAAGATCAACTAAGGCATAACGGTCCAAAGCAAAAAGCAAGAACCAAACAGACGAAAACTAGTCATACTTTTATGGCAAGTTCCGGGGAGCAACGCCAAAGAAAACGAAAAAAGCTAGAAAATAAAGAGTGACAAGAAGAACAGAGCTTGGGCAGAGATAATCAGTGACAATCCACATTAGATTATCCCCGTAGTGTGAAAGAGAAGACACTAAAAAAGAGCTTTCTTTCTCGGAGTTGTTAAAATGATACAAAAAAAAACAAAGTCTATCTTTAACTTGAAAACTACATGAAAACACACCAAAACATCTTCGAAATCGTAAAAAGGAAAAGGCGCAAGGAAAAGAATCCAGCAGAGTGGCAAAGAACAGAGAGAGAGAAGGAGAGAGTGAGCTGGTGGAGCAAGCAGAGAGAAAACTGAGAGACTGACATCTCTGTCAAACTCAAAGATCCTAATGCTGGTCCCACCAAAAACACCTACGATAAATAAACTTATTCCCTTTACTTCTTTTCCTTGACAACTTTATTTAATCATCTTCTCCGTTTTTTAGTATATCTTTGCTGCTTGTTAGTAAAATAATATTTAATCATTAACTATATTTACATTTTTGTTTATTAATAATTAATTACGTTTCAATTAATTACGTTTCAATCTCTTATACAATATTATTAATCAATTCATTATATTTCACTAAAAGTAAATAGATAATTAATTAAAAACTTAAAAATTATATTAGATAACTTGATATTATTCATTAAAACTTAAATACTAAATATATTTTAAATTTTAATAATTAAAAATATTCTCATTTTTATTTTAAATTTTAAATTCATTATTAAATTGAATTGATCATAATTATAATTAATCGAAATAATCAAAAATATATTTAATAAATGATAAAATTAATTTATAATAAATTTGAAGATATTTTTACAGATTTAATAAATTATCAAAATAGGATAACAATAAAAATAAAGATTCATTTTCCTTAATTTAAAACAGAAGCAAAAAATTAAATTATGTTTGTATAAAACGAAAGCTTTGTCTTATTAAGACAATATTTTAATCGTATTAAGTATTTATATGAATGTCAAGTGTCATATGTTGTTTTACATAAGGTTTTTGTTTTTTTGTTTTTTTTGGATTCGATGAGCCTTACAGGCGGGTCAAGCAGGCACACATCTCTGAAGATTTAATTAGCCCACCACCTTACGGCGGGTCAAACGGGCGCACCTCATCAATGAGGGCTCAACTAGTTGTCTACCTATAGGTAAAACTTTGGCTGCTCCAGGCTCTTAAAAGAGAAGCTAGTATATAATTGAACCTGAAACTTAACTGAAGCTAAGCTCCGCTTTCAACCATCGAATCATACCTTTTAAGGGCTTTTTTTGTTAAAATTACAAAATCATATTTGACTAACAAATATTTTAAAATCGATTAGAAATGAATACATCTCTCATGTCTTTGAAATTTTTATACCAAACAAGAGTAAAATTTCTTTACGAAAAGATCCGGGTACGAAGCTATGTTCATGGAGAGGGGGGCCATGGCCCCCTTTCAAATATTGTTTTTTAAAATTATTTATATAATTAAAAATTTTAAAATTATAAATATAAGTGACATTTTTAAAAAAAAAAAATTTATCTTCTCTTTTCTTCAATTCTGGACACAGCCCTTCTTTCTCAGCTCCTTAAAATTGAATCTAGCACCGTTCCTGAAAAGACCGTTATTAGTTCATCAAAATATAATATTGTCTTTAAACAGGAAGATGGCGTAGGTTATTTCAAGATAATTAGAAGGAAACAAACGGTCGATAGAGGAGGGCCCACAATTCCACTCTGGACAGTTGACATCCCAGACAGCCGCTGATAGATGAACGGGCTGGAACTTGGCACGTGTAAGACCAGATGTCACTTGTCCCAAGACGGTTTCATAGAGTGCAGGACTGTCGTTGTCTTTTTGTGGATAGTAACTGCCAATTTTTCATTTTACCTTTCTACGGTAGCGTTTGGTAGGAGAAAGTGCAACGAATCAATTTCGGTGAAGTTAAATTGTGACGGCAATTTTTTTGTCAATTTTGGGTTGGGAGGGTTTTGCGTGATTCATTTGGTCATTGACTCGAGGGATACTCGTTTTAAATTAATATTTCAACTATCTTAGTGGGGGAGTTATGATCTATTCGAGATGGTTTAATTTTTACGTAGAATCACGGTTTTCGGCAAGTTATTGTCGATTATGATAACATAGAGGCGGTGCGAATAGTAACTTGTGGTGTTATCTTTTCACATCCCTGTCTTAGTTATGGATATTCACACTTTACTTGCTAGGAATTAGAGATGCTCTATTAAGCATGTGCTTCGTGAAGGTAATTTTGTAACAGATTATTTGGCTAACTTGGGTCATAATTTTATTTCTAATTTTCAAGTTTAGGAGGCTGTTCCTGACGCCCTTTTCTTGATTATATGAGCTGATGCCTGTGGTAATTTTAGTTTCACTTCATTGTAACCCAAAAAAAATAAATAAAGGATAAATAATGCTGAAATCGATTGAAAATGGCAAGTTGTTTGACTTGCAGGGAAATGGAGATAAATCCAGATTGACTAATTGGGCGTGCCAGAATAACTTGCCTCCGTATGCTGTACTTTCGACGTTGCTTCAATTTATCTCATATATATATATATATATATTTATATAAGTTTAGTATAAATATGTAAATGAGATAAAGTTAAAACAGCGTTAAAACAGTAAATATGAAACAGATAATTTATACTTTAATTATTTGATATTTAATTTAAAATAAAGGAATGAAACGTCAATTCCTATTAGTCAAATTTAAAAACAATATGATTCACGACTCCAAATCAAGTTTAATTAACGACGTGTATGTGTTCTTTTTTTCTACATTAACAATTATGTCAGGCATGGAAGTCCACAAGTCAAGCGTAGTACTCCAATAATTCTCCATGACACTGATTTTTTTTAATAAAAAATTGATCACGTTCCCTGCTATTTTAATTTATTTTTCTAATTCATACTTATGTATTACAATTCCTTTTTTCACCATTCGATTTCACTTTTGTTAATTTTGATTTCTATTTAAAAATAAAAATTATTTATTTATTAATGTTTTCAAATTTATTACTGATAATAAATATTTAAAAATTATGTTAAAATAATATTTATTTTAATCATTAAAACCAATATTATTATTATTTATAATTAAATATTTAATACTTTAGACAAATAACTATTGTAGAATTTTGAAATAGATATTTTCAAGTTATTTTAATTTTAAATACAAGTTATTCATAAAATAATTAAATTATATTACTCAATATTCTTATTAATAATTAGTGTTAAATAATTAAATAGTCCATATTTGGTTAATAACAAGAATATAAAATTCAAAATTCAACTAAACGAAAATTTCTTATTAAATTTAAAGAGAAAATTACAAATCTTAATAGAAACAAGCATGCTCTTATCTTTTGATTTTTTTTGATACAAGGAAAAAAACTAAAACACCAAAAACAAACTAACGCAATATTTGCTGTACATTGCACGTTGCCTGTCCCTTTGATAGAGATCTCGAGTAGGCAGCGGAGGCTCCTGAAGAAAATGAATGCCTGGGCAGGCCATGAGGGCTAATGCGGCCAGGTTATCTGCGCTCTGGTTCCCTTCACGATGTACATGCTGGATGTTGACCTCCCAATCTCGATTGAGCAGATCGTAGATACCTGCCAACAAGAAATGATTCATATCAATCATGGTAATGGGAGATGATAGAATGTTAATAACTTCTAAATAGTCCACTTCCAATATGATCCTGCGATAACCCAGCTCCCAAGCCAGTGTGAGGTCCG
This sequence comes from Erythroxylum mucronatum, assembly GCA_027563825.1. NCBI lineage: Eukaryota > Viridiplantae > Streptophyta > Magnoliopsida > Malpighiales > Erythroxylaceae > Erythroxylum > Erythroxylum mucronatum. Next base: position 22,795,889 of record JAOSBP010000003.1, read on the forward strand.
AGTGGACTCTCCAAAGTTCTGTTGTTAAAGGTGAACCGTTGCCAATGTGTTAGAAAAACCCTCCACACCACTTTTCGTGCCTGTCTTTAATCAGACCACCCGCAGTAGCGGTGGTGGCTCCCTGTGTAAACGCGCCATCCGTGTTGAGTTTAACCTATGATTATGGCGGTTTAGTCCATCCCACTAGGCTACCTACCAGGAGGCCCTAGTGCGGTAGCACACAGCTCTCCACTGCTCTCGCCCTGGCTATCCACTCTATATACTCCAAAACTGCATGTGGATCATTTTTCAGCCAATCAAACTCCGCTTCAAAAATACTTTTGTTGCACCAAGTCCAAAGCATCAGCATGTGACTCAAAAAATGGTAAGCCAATCTCGGTGAACCACCGGTGAGTGCTTCCTAAGGTTGGATTGCACCCAAATCTCCTCGTTATGATGGAAAAACTCCGTATCTACGAGCTCCCGAGGGGAAGGTCCGCCAAAACGCTTGCACTCGCGGATAGTCCCGGAGGACATGCACTAAGGATTCGACCTAGCTGCATATATGGCAATTGCCATTGGTCGCAATATGACGCTCCACTCTGTGTTTGTTTGTCAGGTGCTTATGCTTTGTCAGTAGCCAAAGGAAAGCTCGGATTCGCTGGGGTCCTGACCATTTCCAGATTATGTCCTAGGGATTGTGTGAACTAACTAGATTGTGTCCCTCGATTAATTCGTAGGCGATCGCTACAGTGAATCTTCCATGCTCAGTAACCCCCAACGAATTGTATCATCCGCTATATTAGGAGCATGGGGGTAATCACCGCTACATCTAGACAGACAGAGGATGGAAGGTATTGATGAAACCTATTCCACTTCCAGGTGCCATCCTCAATCTGCAAGTCCGCTATTACAGCGTCCAACTCTCCGTCGGGGGCTGGAGAGGTGGCTACTGAAAGAAGGGGACCCCAATCTTGCAACCAATTATCCAGCTAGAAGCGTATGTGGCGACCATCGCCCAGTTTCCATTTGATACCTTAATGAACATACTGCCAAGTTGCGGCAATTCCCCACCAAAAGTTCGAGACCCCTGCCCTGTGCAACGTATGAGGGATGGAGCACTGTTCTATCTTATATTTAGCCCGTAATACCCGGACCCATAAGGCTGTAGGTTGGGTAATCAGTGCCCAGCCTATCTTGGTTAAAAAAGCATCATTGGAAAACTTAATGCGCTTAATACCCTAGGCCCCCAACCTTTTTGGGTCAACACCCAGACTGCCAATTGACAAGGGATATCTTCCTATGCGCTTTCGTGGAATCCCAGATGAAATTGTGCATGATGTATTCCAAGTCATCACAGAGCCGCCGCAGCAGTCGTACTGTTTGCATTGTAAAAATCGAGAGAGCCGAAATTACCGACTAAGTAAGGGTGACACGTCCCGCTAACAATAGCTATCTGGCGTGCTAGCCTATAAGTTTCCTTTGAGCATTATCCAGAATGTGCTGATAAGTGTTCCGCGTTGTACATTCATAAAATACCGGTACACCTAGATATTTGCCCAAATTATTATCTTTTGATTTTCAACCTTGGATATGAGCGACGAGGGAACCAACCCCTATCTGAGTCAGGCTAGTGTCCATCTCTAGCCATTTACTTCGCATCCAAGTTGAAATCTGCCAACCCCACAACTATCCTATTGCTTGTATAATTAACGAAATACGGGTAAGAGTAAGACAGGAAAAGCCAAGATCATCTGCTGCTTCAACATATGACCAAATCAAAGCCACTTCCTAGGTTTACCTGTGCCTTTTTTTTTTTCATTTTTAAAATCCTAGGAGCAGCAAGCACGCGTATGGATTGGGATCCTATTTAGGAGATCATATTCACAGCCAGGTACAAGGGATCTAACACTTAAATCATATTTAAACTCATCAAGCCGAGCAAAAAACTAAATTAGATTTCATTCACCTTTAGCTACCTGTCGCTTTTACCAGTGATTAAGGTCTGCTCACTTGCACCCAATGGCATTAGATATGATATAATGTGACAATTGGCTCGTAGAAAGAGCGTGAGTTTGTGGATCCAACAATGAACCCATTAGGCCTCACTGACACCCATGTTTTGTCAAAATTGGTGGGCTCTTCAATCTCCATTTGATTTTTTAAAAGAATATTTTTATCCAATTGCGTGATATTAATATGCAAATCTATGTATAGCCTTTTAGTTATTGATACCCACTAAAGAAGGATAAACAAGTTGAAGATATTTCAATTAGAATTCTATAGTAATCATTTTTTTTATACTCATGTTTCTGACCGCACTTGACTTCCTACTTCTGATTAAGACTGTATATTATTCTAATCCATTTTTAAAAACCATCCACTTGCAATATAAAAACACTTGTGTTCGAAATAAACTTTAATATATAAAAACTCTTTTGTCGGTTTATCTAATCAACCTAGAATTGAATAGGCACCAAAGGCTGACATTGGCACCAATAATTCAAGATAAGATCTTTGCCAAACTTGTAGACTATGCATTTGATCATTAGTTTTCTACCACATTATCAAACAAAGATATTCCAACTTTATGCCTATTTAATGTGCACTAATCTGGTTTGTTACTCTTCCAGAAGCTAAGCAATCAAATGCTGTAAGTACCTGTACCCATACGCAACGAATCCTCTGTCTAATATTATAGTGCCTTATTCTATCTCATAAATCTCAACCATTCATTTATGTGGGTCCTACATAAATGAATCGGGACCCGCATAAATGAATGGTTGAGATTCATGGGATAGAATAAGATACCATAATATTAGATAAGGGATCCTGTCCTATACACAACTACGACAACCTTTTTGATTTGCTCTAGTTGTCAAAGCACAAAAAGCAAGACCAATATCAAAGGTTTCTCCAATAAACAATGTTAATTAGATAAGATTAGTCATCACATCAATAGTTATGGTTTAATTAATTTCATTTGCGCTGGTTGTATTAGGAACATAATATCTTGAAAACGTATGTTACTTTCCAAATGCAAGAGCCAATAGTCTAGCAATAGTCATGGAAATTGGAAGGAAAACATCTGGCATCCAGAAGTTTTCTTTCACCAGGTTAGGTTCGAACACGATTTGCGTGGATATTGATCTCCATAACTTGTGAGATTAATACCAACGTACGGACTTGGAAGGCACCAAGTGCATTGCTTATTCTTGAGTGAGGTCTTGTGTCTGGTTAATGGAAGATGATCATTCTGAGACAAGATAGTGATGCTTCCTTCCAATTAAAATGATGTAAAGATGGCCTTCGCCTCCACTAGGTATCAAATCTAGTGGAGCTTTTTATTATGCTTTCGGATATGATCAAAAAAGAAAGAAGAAAAACTGTAAAGATGACTATTGATTTAGCTTACATGGCGAAGAGGATCTTGGGTGCTATTTGAGCATGAAACAGGAATTATTTGAATCAGCTAAGATGTTGCATGAAATCTCCATCACTGAAAGGAGACATTTGATTTCTTATCTGGAAATATGATTCTAATTTCTATGAATGAAACATATATAATCTATAAACTTGTATTGCAGATTTAGTGTTATCAAGTTATCAGCTTTACTCTGTCATAGTCCTGCATTTCAGAGTACAAATCGCTATGAGATAAATAGCTTCATCAAAGGATGACACTAAGACACAAATCAAAGCATCGAACACACAATATAAACAACATTACATTAACCTCCCAAGTAACAAAGAAACCATTTTCTTTTTTCATGTCAGCGAGTTCCCTGGCTTTCGTTGAATGTTCACCTCATTTACGAACAAGAATGTCCTTTTCTTTTATCGGCCTTTCGGGTTGACAATCTGAGAGAAGATGTCGCTGGAGTCATCAGTTGTCGTATTCATCTCATGATCATTTCCAGGGCGGACAGATGCCATACTGTGGTTTCTTAGACTCTCATCAGAAGTTTCACTTCCCCCACCTATTGAACTGTGTTTAGATCCATCAGGGTTATCCTGAACTTGGAGAGCAAACTCTAGATTCCATAACACGTCTCCCATTGAGGGACGTTCATAGCCGGCATCAGTCAAGCATTTCTCAGCGCAGTCTGCGAACTTTTTCAGGCATTCAGGTGCGATTTGTCCCTTAATATGAGGATCAATGATGTCGCCAAGAACTCCCTTTCGTTTACAGTGAAGGGCCCAATCTGCAAGACTAACTTGTTCCTTTGGAAGACTAGGGTTTAGAGCAGGCCTTGCACACAATGCCTCGAAAAGGACAACCCCAAATGAATAGACATCGGACTTTTCGGTCAGTTGTTGCCTCCTGAAGTATTCAGGATCCAAGTAGCCAAAACTACCCTTGACCACAGTGCTAACATGTCCCTTTTCCATGTTGGGACCAGTTTTTGAGAGACCAAAATCTGAAACCTTGGCAACCCAATTCTCATCCAAGAGAATGTTTGTAGTCTTAACATCTCTGTGAATGATTGTGTACTTGGCCCCAGTGTGCAGGTAGTGGAGTCCTCTGGCAGCTCCAATGCAAATCTCCAACCTCTGTTTCCATGATAGCTTAGGTTTCTTACTATTATACAGATGCTCCCTCATTGTCCCAAGTGCCATGTAGTCATAAACCAAGCACATCTCCTCATCTTCCTCGCAGAATCCAATCAATGAAACTAGATGCTTGTGTCTCAACTTAGAAAGCATCTCAATTTCAGTCTGGAACTCGTTAACTCCTTGTTCTGATTGTGGATTGGACCTTTTTATGGCAACCTTGGTCGTATTATCAATGACACCTCTGTACACCTTGCCAAATCCTCCAATACCAATAACATTGGACTCATCAAAATTCTTAGTTGCTTTTCTAATCTCTGGCAGCGTGAAGTGGCGACAAAGACCCTGAGCCAGTGAGGAAAGGTGGCCGCTATTACTCTTTCCAGAGATTGTTGATTTACTTGTTGAAGTGTGGGAGTTCCCGTAAATTGGTAGCCAGCTAGATGTATGTGAATCAGGACCAGGGAGTCTCTTCTTCTTTTGGTAAACAGCAACACAGATTGCAGCCACCACACAAATGCCAGCAGCCCCTCCAGCTGCTCCTCCAATTACAATTTTGTTATTTGATTTGAATTCCTTTCGGCTAGACTCTGCCACAACCTTGGCAAGCATTGCTGAGAGCTCAGGATTGGGTCCTGCCAGGTTCTTTTTTCCATCACTCATCTTAAATATCTCTATTCCATTGACCGATGCGTCATAGTATTCTGGTTTTGATAGGGTTGATGGATGCAAGTCTATTCGAATATCTTCATCTCCTGGCCTATCATTGACAAAAACAGCGTAATCCTTGTAAGTTGGTACTCCTATCCCTCCTGTCCAGTCAATTATATCAGCTGTATTAGGATCAGCTTCGGCACTCGCATTGTTGATGTAGATGTTAAAAACTTTCTGGTTAACTTTCGTCAACTGGAACTCGCAGAAATGTAACCTGACAAAATATGTGAAATTGGCATCAACCTGAAACAGCCATGTCAGGTTGAATTGTAGGTTCAGGTCTTTGTTAGGCCCCATGCCTCTTGCAGTTGCATAAACATCAGATGGTGCTGTGTAATCTGGCAATTTTCCATACTGTATTGTAACATTTTTACTCTGCAAGTCAACTCCAGTTGCAGCACCATATAAATAAGGCATGTCATTGTACCAAGTCCTTGTAAGCCCACCAGAGTCTTTGTTTGGAGGAATATACTGCCCTCCAACATTGATTCTGTACATGGTCTGCAAATTTGAGTTTGTTGCATCAAAAGTTTGGTTAGAAAACCCCACCATAGTCCCTGTGCCGAAGATGTCAGGTATCGGAATCAACTCAATTGCATTTACAAATGCAAATGCATCAGGCTTATTTTCTGGCTTAAAGGTCACTTCGAGAACCTGAGTTTCCAAAGGAGCCAAAGAATACTCTTTGACTAGATAGGCCTGCGTGAGTGCCTGAGCAGTAATGGAAGCACTGAAATTGTTGAGAAGGGTAATCCCAGCGGCCACAACCGAGAAATAGGAGTTGGAAATGTTGAGGTTTAAATAATCAGCTGGATAAAAGGAGAGCCTCAGCAAAAGACGCTTCTTGGGCTCAATTGGGAGCTTATAGGTTGCTTCAGCAGTGAAAATTCTTGCATCCATGTACGGGACTGCCGAGAGAATTGAAGGGTCTTGGTACCGTGCTCTCGCTTGCGGATGATTTCCAGCGACGTACTTGGCATCTGGTTCCCAGTTTCGACCATCACTGTCCGTGCCACCATCTTCAGACCCACAATTCAAAGACAAAACTTTGGGGTCTGAACCTGATACGTAGAGGGCATTTAAAAGAACAGAGAAACATGCAAAACACAACAAAATGTCTGTTTTCGCATACATGGCTAAAGGTGAAAGGGCAAGGAGCTTCTTCACCTCGGCGTACAGGAAAAGGAAAGGAAAGGCAGATTAAACAAAAAGCTTTCCTGTACGCCGGAATCTACAAAAAATACTGATACTGGTTTCTCCTTATTGTATATCTGTGGATAGAGTTTTGTAGCCTACTCAAACTCAAGCCATTCTTTGATTAAGCATAGGCGCTCATGCCTGGATTAGATGGAAAAGGGACCAGGCAAGAAGAGATGGTAAATCTATGTATTTTCTTTTATGGTACTAGCTTTTTTTTTCCCCCTTTCTTTTCACTTCTCTTTTTCTTTTGTTGAAATTGGCAGGCAGTTGGAAATTGATGAAGGAGAGAAATAATCGTGCATTACTGTCTTTGGTTGGTTCTTGAATTCCTATTGAAAGCCACTAAATTAGGCTATATTTAGCACAGGTTTCCTGTAACTTCTCCGGATTGCTTCGTGAAGGTCCTGTTAAACTAAACGGAACGAAAATCAGGAGAAACTCGTGTGCTATTTTTAGACAATTCATAGACTCAACTATGGCTTGCACAAACATTCCTTTGATTCAATTACCATGTTAACGAAGAAATTATCTGGAGAACCATATAGAGTATGTGTGTTATGTCCATGTCAAAATACAGTTGAGGCTAATTACTACCTTCATATTTCAAGCAAAATTCCACTTGGAACTCCTTGGAGATGCAAGAATCTTGGGGTTGGGGTTTAGGAAAGGATTTTATGCAAAGAAGCAAAATCTGATATTGTGATAATAAGCGTATGTGAAACCAATGTCATGACATTGGAGGTTGCAGAAACAAAAGCATGTCGTATATTGCCTTAAGATTGTGATGCGATCAAGACGTTGCTATATGTTCTTCAAGACATTGAAACGTAATGCTACACAGTCTACTCACTTTGTTTAGAAAGAAATAAACAACGCACCGAAATAAAAATAAGTCAGCCCACTGAATGTACCACCATTAAAATAGAAAAATAACTGTCGTAACATTATTTATTCACACTATAAGAAAATTGTAAATTATTGATGAAAAAACTTCCGTAGTAAATTAGCGGCAGGAACAATTTTCTAAGCAAAGTTGTTGGAAAAAACGGTCATTTGCAACGGAAAAAAAATATGTCGGTAAAGAAGAAGACGAAACTTTGCTTATAGAAATTAGTGACGGATTAGTAAGTTGTCGTAAAAATAGGTACCAATGATTCCCAGCAAAAAAATGCATAAGAAATTTACTAACAGAAATGAATTCCATCGGTAATATACCGATCCATCGGTAAATTCAACAACATCGGCTTGCTAATTTAATTCGAAAGAAAACGACGACGTTGTTCAACCACAAACGATGTTTTTTCCTTATCACGTTTAGCTAGGGCATCAAAGCCCTCTCCCCATCTGTCGAAGGTGTTTGAAAATGATGTAATTTTTTCCCCTCCAACCTCACCGTCGTCGTCTTCTGTTATTCTCCTGTTATACACCATCGCCGTCGTCTTTGTCTCCAGTTAGTCGTCCATCGTGGTTAGTTATTCCTCCTTTCCACTTAGTTTTTTATTTTTTGCTTGTTATTGTTAGGGAAGTTTTTGTTTGGGTCAGTTTTGGTTGATGTCCTTTGTGCTATCTGCATTTATTTCAGTTGTTAATGGTTCATTGTGAGTCTGAATGTGTTCCTGTTGATGAAGAATGCTAGGTACTAGTGTTTTTGTTAACAGTTAGGGATTAATTTGTTATGCCTATAAAGTGTTTGATGAAAGGCTTAAAGGGATTTTTTTTAATATGATAAGTTAAATCGATTAAGATATAGTGTGGATTTATATGCAGTGTAGATAGGATTCAGATACAATGTTTATACTTTTATAACAAAAAGCAGTGTAGTAACACTTAAAATTGTTGGTTTAGTGAAAAATACATAATTAAACTAGTATATGATTTCAGAAGGTCAAAACATATGTTAGGACAAAAAAGCCGTAATGATGATAGTGAACTAAGTATAAGTTGATTAGTTTTAGAATTAAAAGCAATTAAATGAGAAAAAACATTGATGGCATGGCATTTATGGGGATAGATACAAATTTGGCATGTCTTTTGCACCTTTAGAATTAGTTTATACTGTACATTAATTATAGTCTTACGAGATTGAAAAAAATGCAATACCTATAACAGATATTAGGTCTTAAAATTAAATTGAAAATCCAAAGTTACATCTTAGGGCTTAAAAATAAAATAAAATAAAAATGGAATGCCTATAATGAATATTAGCTATTGGAATCTAAAGAAAATGCCTAGAGTGGTTTCATAAGACATGAAATGAAAAATGAAATGCCTATAGGTAGTTCTTAGGGCTTAAAACTAAACTAAAATGGAATGGAATCTCTAGAATGATTGTTAGGGCTTTAAAACGGAGAAAATGTTTGAAGTTGTGTGGTAGGACTTGAAATAAAAATGAAATGCTTAAAGGGAGATCTTGGGCTTAAAAATAAAATATTTAGACTGAATTTCATAGCTTAAAAATGAGATAAAATAAAATAAAATAAGTAGAATGAATATTAAGGCTTTGAAATGAAAAAATGTTAAGAGTGATGCCATAGGATTTGAAATGAAATTGATATATCTAGAGCTAGGTTATAAGGCTTAAGAAATAAAATGAAATAAGAGATGACTAAACTAAATTATTACATGACTAAACTAAAATTTGAAACATACTTGTTCATTTGTGAATATTATATTAGTTTGATGCTTTATTTCTTTGAGGCGTGATTACAAGTGTTATATTTAACATAGTCAAAATAGGATTATTAATCCTATGTTGTGAATTGGAGTTATGCTTTTTATAATCAAGTGGATGTTCATTTCTATATGTCTTATAGTTGATTAAAATGAAACTTGTAAATTTAACTTATTAATAACTTGGTTTACTTTCATTGAGGTTTAAAATTGAACATAATGATTGATTCGCAATGACCGATTTGCAATAAATTGAAGAGTTGAAATAAAGAATGATCAAGTTTATGTTGATTTTGTTCATTACTATAGATTTCATCCAAGCTATCTAAGTTTATATTTTCCTTTAGATGTGCTTCATTATGTATGTTTAATATCTTCTCAACTTGAAAAATAGCATAGCTTAATGGATTGTGGTCAAATGAACTATGTATTGGATATTTCATACGAAAATGTTTGAGGAACTAAAAAATATTCTTTTATATTTTTATTTTATCTAATTTTATACATTATTTAAATAAATACTATAGTTTATAAGTACTTATAGTATTTTTCTTTTTCAAAAAGAATTTTTTTGGGATCCAAAATTTGATGTTGTAATTTATAAAGTATGGGCGAGGTGAGCTTGTACTCTTTATAGAGACTTTCTTAGTTCGATACGCAAGAATGGTGTATGACTTCCTTATATATCTAAAGAAATATGAAGTCGTTGGCAACAATATTAAACATCACCAGAGGCAATGTCCATTTCAGTGCGCAATTATGCAAACAAACGTGGGAGACTGGTGGGAAATAATCTACCTGTACACTGTAGGAAAATCCCAGTGCAAGTATCACATACTCGCGGTGCGTAAAACAAAAATTTTTGTTCCGGGACGTTCCCGAAAGCCAGGATCCATGTGTCTATATCAAGAAATCAAACCATAACGACCAAAGTAGACCGTCTCTAACGGTATCCACGCAGAGGTCGGAGAATCTAACCGGGACAAACTCTTTTGACCCGGGAATAGCTAGAACAAATTAAAGACTGCTAGATCTTACCTTTGTCCTTGGAGAGCACTATGAGAGGACGATGGTGAGCTTGGAGAGAAGAGAGAGGTCGTGGATTGATGAGAGAAGCTTGAAACAATTTCAATTACTTAACAATTAAGTCTTCTCTCTTCAAACCCTAGTGACCATCATCGACCATCAACACTCTTCATCACTTATATATATGTCTTTAACTCTTTTAAAGACAATAAAAGCTTAAGGAAGAGAAGCCATCCACGTTGATGGCTTGTAGCCATTAATTAAACAATGTAATAATGAGGTTTGACTTGGTCAAACCTCATCTCCTCCTTTAGCCACGTCCAAGCATATATATATATATATATATATATATATTAATTTTTTAATTAATTAATCAATAAATATATATATAAAAGCTGAAGAGGTCCAGTCACACTAGGGTCGGTCCCGGTACCGGAAAAACACCGGAGACCCTTTTCAGCAATTTCGATGTCGCGATTTCATCGGGACATATCCTAATTTCATCGAGATCCATTTAGTGCTATTGATCTCCATATATTGGATCACTATCCAAAACTATTTTATGAATTCTCCGAGCCACTCTTATGCATGTGACCCATTAGGTTCCCGGTTATGTTGGCCACTTAGATTAACACTTAATCTGAGCAAGTCATGAGCGGTATCTAG
>JAOSBP010000003.1:22915847-22925898 GCA_027563825.1 Erythroxylum mucronatum
GAGTTGGGGTCAAAACTACCTGCAAGATACACCCACAACAATCGTTACAAAACATGGACATAGAAGTGAGTCCTGTCTTGGTCTGATCAACAAAATCACGAAAAGTAGAAATTAACCTCCCTGAAGCGAATTATGTTGGGATGGCGAAGTGATCAGTGGTTTATGATCTCCCTAGCAACATTCTCATCAATTTCAGTAGCCATTAAAGGAAACAAATCACATAACTCTAAGACGCCAATCGACAAAACCAAAACCCAAATCCAATGTTCGGAGCACGATAAACGAAAGACGACAAGGTCAATCTAAAACCCCTTAAACTCAGAAACAAAAAAAAGACCCAAATTTCTTGAGAAAACGCAGCAATCATCAAGGAGGTCAATGATTTAGCTAACCCTAGAAATCAAAGAAAAAAACACGGCAACAAAAAAGAAGACAACAGATCCGAAATCGAGATGAAGAGCGAGGTGTGTGGAGTGTACCTAGAGAAAAAGAGAAGACAGACGGCTTCAGCTTGAGCTCGACGGAAGAGAGAAGGAGCACGTCGGGACTGATCTAATCTCTTGACGTCGTGTGGATGGGAAGAGAGAATGAGAAGATCTCTTGAGTCGGAAGAGAGAATGAGCAAATCTCTTGACGTCGTGTGAATGGGAAGAGTAGAGAGAACGTCGGGACTGATTTAGATTGGAAGAGAGGAGAGAAAAGAAAGCCGAAGAAAATTGGGCATTTTTGTACTTTTGAGTTTGGGGTAATCAGCTGATTACCCCAAACGCTGGGTAACAGTAGCTGATTCTTTTTTGGCTGGTTGGGTTGATCAGCCAACCCAACCAGCCGATTACCAAACAATTTTAAAAGCTGTTTGATTGTCAATCAGCCAAATTTTGACTGATCAGCTATCCTCCAAATACAGCCTAAGACACAAAAGGAGGATGACCAACCAAAAAGCCAAGCAGTGAAGCAAAACTCAGAACCCCAAGAAGAAGTTTCTGTTCTCGCTAAAAAGTAAAAACATAAGTCTTTTCCCCAAAAAAAACGAAAATAAGTCTATTTGAAAATTAAATGTTTAAACCCTCCACAAAATTTTGACAAACTAAAATTTAATAATTAAAAAATTCAACTAATTAAATTGTAAAAACTTTAAATCGTTTAATTTTTGAATTTAATTTTTAACTTTACGATTATATTTATTTTAATAATTTTTAATATTAAAAAATAATTAATTTATTAATTAATCAGTCAAATTTTATACTTAAAACTTTTTGACTCGCTTAACTTCCGGTCGATTTTAAAAAAATTGCCAAAAACCCTTTTAGTTCCTGTTAACTTCCGGTCGATTTTAAAAATATTGCCAAAAACCCTTTTAGTTCCTGTGCTTATAAACCCCAGAATCCGAGGGTAGAACGAGAGTTGCAGCAACCCAACTGTCCTGTAAAGTACTTCCTGCAACAAAATCCTACAAACATTATCGGACCCATCAAAATCTTTCTGTTAACTACTTAACCCTTCACGGATTTGTCTGATTTTGTGAAAACTATTCTACTTCAATCTCACCACCATGGCCCCTGATGCTTCCACTGCTCTTGCAGGTACGTATGCTTTCCCTCGTATTTGGTTTCTTGTTTTTTGTGTGTATGCACACGCAACTGAATGTTCTGCAAGCAGATAAATCTGCAATTTTAAAGGTAAAGCCTTCAGCTTTTCGGTGTTCACCTTCTATTTGTTTGTGAAGTTTATAGCATTTATCTTATAATGTTTTGGTTGAAACTGTAGAAGTTCAGAAAGTTCACCAATTTTTGGATGCTGCACGAACTGGGGATCTTGATCTTCTTAAGAGTATGCACTTACTTTCTTCTATTGTTGCTTTTTATCTGACGGAGGGTGATCTCCTGTGTGCTTTTTTTCGTTGGAGTTTTGTCGGTCCTCCTTTTCTTTTGGGTTTTATAATGAAAATTCAGGGATATTTGCTCGAATACAGAAACTGCAACGGAGCTCGATGATGGAAACGGGATGGCAAAATCTGTGGCGGGTGTCAAGGACGCTAATAAAAGAGGAGCATTGCATTTTGCTGCGAGAGAGGGACGGACGGAGATGTGCAAGTACTTGGTAGAGGAGTTGAAGCTTGAAGTGGATACAAAAGACGAGGAAGGTATGTATTTGAATGGGAATTAATTAACAAGGGTTCACCTATATCAGACCTTTTTCTTTGTGTGAATATAAATTCCCTCTAGAATTAAACATCTGAGTTTTTAAATTTGTTCTTGTGATTTATTATCAAATTCTCAGGATAAGACAGCTTTTTATGAATATACAGATTACTTTGTGACACTATCTATAAAAAAGTGTTCCAGTTGCTGAACTTTTGGTTTATTTCATCTTGCAAAATTTGTTACTTGTGTGCAGGCGAGACACCTCTGCTGCATGCTGCTCGGCAAGGGCATGCTACCACTGCCAAATACCTTATTGACCATGGTGCCAACCCTGCTATATCAAGCGATTTGGGGGCTACAGCTTTACATCATTCTGCTGGGACAGGTGTTCATACCCTTAGTGCTTTATTTTGTTTTGTTGCTTTTGGCAGAATGGTTTGGAGAATGCCAGGATATTAATGCACTTACAAGCTTTTGCGGCATCATTTCTATATGATATATGTATATAATTTTTGATATCTGTCCAGAAATAGAAATACTATCAGTATTAATCCTTTGGATCTTAATTGAATTTGAATTTGAATTTGCACTCTGGTTTATTTACAGGAGACATTGAGTTGCTGAAGTACATACTGTCTAAGGGTGTTGATGTTGATTCACAAAGTGATGCTGGCACTCCATTGATTTGGGCTGCTGGCCATGGACAACAAGATGCTGTAAAAGTTTTATTAGAGCACCATGCAAATGTAATTGAATGCCATACCTTGTTTCTTCTTGTCAGAGTTCTGTTTGGTATTACTGGTGGCAACCATTTCTTAGTTGGAAGGGCATATAACATGACTTCCTTCCCAGGATTAGCAATCTTATATTTTTATGTATGTTGATTGTTTCTTCTTCTTGGTTTTCATGTCTCCTCTTTGGGGAGCACTTCTTTTCTCCTGACATGGATATGTTATGTGCTCTGCATGCACTTATTTCCTGCTGATTGTTTCTTGAAACAAGATTGAATTGACATCAAGAGATTTTGTTGGTTTTTGGCTTGTGCTAGTCACAGGGTCACCATTCTAATAGTTAGTGAGAATTGACATGATTTGACACATAAGCATTATAGTCATTCTTATTCCATCATTTGTTAGTAGTCCTGTTATATGTCATTATACTGTTATGCGTTGAGTTTTTCATGCATGGTCCTCTAAGATTTCCTAATATATGTGTTAATGGTAGGGAATTTTATACTAGGTCTAAGAATACAATTGTTCATTTTGGTGGATTTTCCTTTGTCTTTGGCTAATAGTGTGGGATTTGATTTTGTCTTTAAAGCAGACTGCATTCTTTTATGTTACCTTACTGCCTATTTTGTTGCATTTTTCCTTTTTGTTTTCTATTTAGTAGCCTGCTTGTGAACTTGAATGATTTCTCATAGAATATTTGATTTCTTTTTCATCTATCGTCTAAAAATATTTCTCCCTATTACCTTTTTGTCACTTCACAGTCTCCTTCTGCTCTTTCTTCTCTTCATTTCTCGTTTTCATTTGGTTTCTGAGTTTCTTACGTTTCCCCCTTTTCATTGCATCTGTATTTGACTATTTCTCAGTGTGATTCAGAGTGTCAAATTTGACTTCCGAATTGGCCATTTATGTTGTTTGATTTTTATAATTATCTTTTTGCAGCCCAATGCTGAAACTGAAGATAACATAACGCCCTTAATGTCAGCTGTTGCAGCTGGTTCGCTGGCATGTATTGAGTTGCTGGTTCAGGTAGTCTTGAACACTTATTTTATTTGGTTGCAAAAGATGCTACCTGGCTTTTGGAGGCATATATCTTATAAATCCAAGAGTGGAGAAAATGAGCCCTTGTCATCTGTATTGGTTTTCTGCTTCTTTTGAAATTTAAAAGGAAACTATTTGATTGATAGTGTTGTCAATTAGACTACTAAAAGGAATTAACAGAGTTTTAAAATTGGGAATGGAGTGGGCCTTATGTGTATTGTGTTTATAGAAGTGTATGAGCCAAATTGTTGAAAAAGCAGAATTACGTTTTCTGAGGGATGATTCACATTAAGTTTCTAGAATTACTTCTTGCATTACGCATTATGTTTACACAAAAATTGTGCTGACTGTTGACCAGAAAGGAGCAAATTGTTAAATCCTAAACTAATGGGTAGCAAACTTATGGAACACCTATTCACACTTGGTTTTGATCGACTTTTTCCCTTTTTTTCTACTAACAAGCGTCTTGGGTAGGTCGGATGATACTATTTTTTAAAATTAAACTTTTTTAATCTGGTGCTCTGCTTTTCTCTTTTGTCAATGCTTAACGTGAAGGAATTTCACTGTCATGTGTGGTTCTTAAATTCATTACTTTGTGTTTATATGGTTGGTATCAATTGTAAGTTTTGGAATTCGCTTCTGGAATTTGTTCTGTACATGGTTTTTTCAAGGTGATTCAGGAAAACATCTTCCTTAATGCTTGGCAGCATCTTTACAATTGCTCCAGTTACACTGATGCATATGGCTTTGTCTTTTATATTGCTATAACCTTTAGATTTTTGGTGTAGGCGGGTGTTAAAGTGAATTTGATTGCTGGTGGAACTACGCCATTGCATATTGCTGCTGATATTGGGAGCCCAGAAATTTTGAACTGTTTATTGGAGGCTGGAGCTGATCCTAACATTGCAGACGAGGTGAGATTGCCACTGCATTGGTTTGCTTAAGCATCATATCCCCTTCTTGTCCTAACTTTGTTTCTTTGGATGCGTTTTTACTACTAGAAGAGTTGACATGTCTTAGGCACAAAAATTTTGTTTGTATTTGTGTCTGCACCCATTAATATCCATAGGGATATGCTTGGTGTTTCTTTGGATTAAGTTTAGGTAGAAGTGGAATTCTTGACATTAAGTACAAAGAGAATTTCATATGCATGCTTGAACAATGATTACAACCCTTTTTGTGGAAACTCAGGGAGAATTTTGTATACATTCTTGAACAATTTCAACTGATGATTACATCCCTTTTTGTGGAAACTCCATAGTTCTTAATGAGTTATTCTTTCACATATAAATAAAGGAAATAAAATGAAAGATCACTGTTGAAGAATGTTGATTTTCTGTTACGTTTTGTTGGTAAATTGGGAAAACTGATATCTAGTAGATAATGATTCCAATTGAATAGGAAAATCTTATCTTAGATTCAGGATAAGATAAATCACCACCTAAGTAGTTAAGGTGCTGTAGATTAGTAGAGATAAGTAATTAGGATACCGTTTCTCTGCTAGTTGTATTTTAGTTAGGATACTGATTCTATACTGGCTGTATTTTTTCCTATTTAAGATGCATCAGTCAAAGAATAAAAGGAGGTGAACTTTAGTTCTGGTTTTCCTATTTAGTTTTGTCAACATGGTATCAGAGCATTAGGATTAGATCATGAATTTCGAGGTAGCCATGGTGGGTTCTAGTTCGACTTATTCAAATGAAGGTAGTGAGACGACTTCAGGAGGAAGTAGCAGCATACCTACACCTATATCTCTCTCAAAAAATGCTCTCCAAATCACCATTCATAAGCTGAATGGTCCCAGTCTGTACGTTTGGTGATCGATGGCAGGGGCAAGCTCGGATATTTAAATGGTGAAGTCGAATAACCAGCTGCAAACGACTCAATATTGGCCACTGTGTTTAGAAAACTTAATGGTTACTGCATGGTTAATCAATTCTATGGAACCAGCCATTGGGACGTCCTTCATGTTCACACTAACAACTCGTGATGTTTGGGAAGCAGTTAGGAAAGCATATTCAGATCTGGGTAACCACTCACAATTATTTGAATTAAAGACCAAAATGTGGAAAATGCAGCAAGGTGAGAGGAATGTAACAACATATCATAATGAAATGATGTTTGTATGGCAGGAATTAGATTTGTTCGATAAAGAAAGCTAGGTAAATCCGAGTGACGTTGATTGGTACAAGAAGAAAGTTGAAAGAGGACAATATTTGTCTTTTTGGCTGGATTGAATAGAGACTTGGATGAAGTTAGAGGTCATATTTTGGGGAGAAATCCTCTAGCAGCCATAAGAGAAGAAGGTACGGAGAGAAGAAGCAAGAAGACAAGTGATGTTGCAGAATGCTAGTGAAACCAAAATAGGGAGGGAAGGTTCAGCTTTTGTGACACGAGGAGCTGACTACGATGGAGAAAAACATAGTGGAAAACAAAGTCTTGGTGTGACCATTGTAAAAAATCGTGGCAGATTAGGGAAACCTGCTGGAATCTGAATAAAAAACCAGCTAATTGGAAAAAGAAACTAGGCAATGATACCAAGACAGGGGGAGAAGTCCGAGCGTTCCAATTGAGCAATTCTAATTCAGGACAACAATCATCTTCAGAATCCCTTTCTTTCACTAACGAACAAATAGAACTTCTACAGCAAATGTTTAAATCTCAAAATAATCCTATTCTATCATGTTCTCTAACTCATTCAGGTAATACTTTTCCTATGTCTTTGGCCTGTACCAACACTAATGGCCCCTGGATATTAGATTAGGGTGTCACAGATCACATGATTGGTATTCTGCACTTTTTTTTTGTCATATACTCCATGTGTAGGAAATCACAAGGTCAAAATTGTTGATGGTTCCTTTGCTTCAGGGAAAAGGAACAATGTCTATCTATCCTTCCTTAAAACTCAAAGATGTCCTTCATGTTCCTAACCTATCATATGACCTCTTGTCGGGAAAACTTACTCTTAATCATAATTGTTGACTAATTTTCTGGTCTTCTCATTGTGAATTTCAAGATTTAACCTCTAGGAAGATGATTGGGGATGCTGAACAGAATAGTAGCCTTTATGTTTTTCACAAAGGACGGACCTTTGGAAAGCAATACCATCAAACTTGTTTCAATTTTAGTAATAATGAAGTTATGTTATGGCAATGTCGACTAGGCCATCCAAGTTTTCTCTATTTAAAGCATTTGTTTCCGAAGTTATTCATAAATAAAAATCCTTCAACGTTTCAATGCAAGTCTTGTGAGTTAGCAAAACATCATGTGGTTTTTCCACTACAGCCTTACAAAACTTCACAACCATTTACCATGATCTATAGTGATGTTCTGGGGCCTTCTAGAGTTACTACATTGTCTGGGAACTGTTGGTTTATTACATTTATTGATGATCATACTATGGTCACTTGGTCTTTATCTTAAAAGAAAATTTTGATCATGAAAGTGTCTTCTAAAAGTTTTATAACATGATTCAAACACAATTTCAGAATAAAATTAAAATATTTCAAAGTGATAATGGGAAAGAATTCTTTAACAATATGTTGGGAAATTTTTTTGCCAAGAAAGGAATAGTTCATCAGAGCTCATGTTATAATACACCACAATAGGATAGGTTGACTGAGAGAAAAAACCAACACCTTCTTGAAATAGTCATAGCTTAAGTCTTCAAACTAAGGTTCCTAAATATCTTTGGGAAGAAGCAGTTCTAACAGCCACCTACTTGATAAACAGATAACCTATTTGGATCTTTAACTACAAAACACCAATTCAGGTTTTTATTGAGCATTTTCGAACTACTAGACTCATTACAGTCATTCCCCTGAAAATTTTTGGTGGCTTGACCTTTGTTCATAATCATGATTTCAAACTTTCAAAACTAGATCTTAGAGCACATAAATGCATATTTGTAGGTTATTCCACTAATCAAAAGGGGTACAAATGTTTTGATCTAATTTCAAAAAGGATGTTTATGTGTATGGATGTTACTTTCTTTGAAGGTACTTCATAATATGATAACTACCAACATTAGGGAAGCAAAATATCAGTGAAAGATGGGTTCTTAGATTGTTCATATCTCAAGTTTGAGTTTGTTCAAAGTGATAACTCTAATGATCACTCACAAAAAGACATCACAAAGTTATTGGAAGCAAATGAAGTAAATATTGACAATGTTGAATCGATTGGTAAACAACTTGTGACAATGCCATCTTAAAATGATAATATTGGAAACGTGGAGATATATGAGAAACGGTACAAAGGTCTTATATGTCCAAAGGACAACTAGCATAAAAACAGGACGACACCATTTCGCAACATCTTCATGAGTGTAGCCAAAGGTTAGATCAATAAAATAATGATGTTTCCACAAATGTTCATTTTCTTGAAAGTATTCTTGTATGTGATTCTAGGCTAAACTCTTCTTCCCAAATTGATCCCTATAGCTGTTAGGAAAGGTTTTAGATCTTCTCTCTTTAACTTTGTGTCTTACAAAAATATTTCACCCATTAATTTTATCTTTATCTCACAAGCATCTAGTATTCCTATTCCTAGCAGTATTTAGGAGGCTCTCAAAGTTCCTAAGTGGAAAGAAGTTGTTCTTGAAGAGATGAAAGCCTTGGAAAAGAATGTAACCTGGGAAGAAGTCAATCTACCAAATGGAAAACATGTGGTTGGATGTCAATGGGTATTTACGCTCAAATTCAATTCTAATGGATCCTTAGAGAGTTACAAGGCTCGGCTAGTTGCTAAAGGCTTTACGGAGGCTTATTGCATAGATTATTATGAGACTTTTTCACTAGTGGCAGAATTAAACACTATTGAGTCCTCCTTTCAATTATTGTTAATCTTGACTGGCCTCTAAATTCATTAGATGCAAAGAATGCTTTTTTGAATGGAGATCTAGATGAACAAGTATAAATAGAGCCTCCCCTTGGATTCTTTCAAAAGTTTGGAGCCAAGGCATGCAAATTAAAAAATCCATGTATGGTATTAAGCAATCTCCCAGAGCCTGGTTCGAAAGATTCTCACAGTTTGTTAAGGGTCAAAGTTATTGTCGGGGACAATCTGATCATACTTTGCTCACTAAGAGATCCATCAAAGATAAAATTTCAGTTCTAGTTGTCTATGTGGATGATATAATTCTAACTAGAGATGATATAAAAGAAATGAGGAAACTTAAGCAAAGTGTGGCCAAGGAGTTCAAAATTAAGGACTTAAGTCAACTAAGATATTTTCTTGGAATAGAAGTAGCAAGATTAAAATAGGGAATTGTGGTTTCACAATGGAAGTATATTTTAGATCTCTTAAAGGAGAGTAGAATGAGTGGATGCAAGCCTTTAGGCACTCTAGTAGAGGTTAATGTCAAACTTGGAGATGTTAAAGATGGAATCCTAGTAGATACAAAAAGGTACCAGAGATTGGTTGGGCGACTGATCTACTTGTCTCATGCATGACTTGATATTGCCTTTCTTGTGAGTATGGTTGGTTAGTTTATGCATTCCCTATATGAGGAGCATCTAGAAGCTATGTACAGAATCCTTCGTTATTTAAAGCGAACTCCTAGAAATGGACCTTTTAAAAAAAAAAATGAAAGTAGAGAAGTGTAGGTCTATACTAATGCAGACTGGGTAGGATCAACTACTGATAGAAGATTAACTTCTAGATCTTGTACATTCCTTTGGGGTAGCTTAGTCACATGGAGATGTAAGGAACAAATTGTAGTTGCTAGGAGTAGTGTTGAAGTAGAATTTAGAACAATGGCTCAAGGTGTATGTGAAGTTCTATGGCTACAAAGAGTATTGGAAGATCATCAAAGTTCTGTGAGCTTTCCTATGAGATTGTATTGGGACAATAAGGTAGCCTCAAGTATTGCCCATAACCCAGTACTTCATGACAGGAAGGAAAAACTTGAAGCATTCCAACCACACAATTTGCAGAAATATTTACTAAAGGATTGTTAAGACGACCATTCAAGTTAGCAAGTTGGGCATGATAGACATTTTTGCACCAACTTGAGGGGGAGTGTTGGTAAATTAGGAAAACTGATTGCTAGTAGATAATGTGTTATGAAACTGCTTGTTGTAAGATCGAGTGACTCGTCGGTCCGGGTTAAACACCTGGAAATCAGATTCGAGAATC
>JAOSBP010000003.1:22930279-22941794 GCA_027563825.1 Erythroxylum mucronatum
ATATATACTTGACATAATTCTCTTTATTTTTATTAATGTTTTTTGCATATGTTTTTACATTAATCATAATCATAATTAATATAAGAAAAAGATTGTTTAATTTTTATCCGATATAAAATTAAGAATAAGATAAAGTATTTAAAATATTATAATTTATATTATATAGTAAAGAATAATTATTAAAACATCATATAGTAGAAACAATATATGTCCATAAGTATTACAATAAGAGTTTGTGATAAGGAACATAGCAAAGTATAATTGAAACCTAATACAAAAATATTTATAGTTAAAAGTTTTATATTTTATCATATATATAGAATTTAATATATATATCAAATGTAAGTAAAACTAAAAGAAAAGAGAAAACAAAACATTTGGATTTTCATTTAAAGTCACATCTCAAATTGCAGAGATCTCAATTTATATTTATTACAAAATCCTCATTATTAAGATGAGTTTTATAATCACTATTATTCAAATTTATTGCACTAAATAACATGTCAATATTTTTTTATTCAAATAGTCCAAGTCACTTTCGAGACTTGGTCCTTTAGATTATGTTTGGATGAAGGTTTTATAATGGAATGAAATGAAATGTAATATTATTTCATCGTTTGAGAGGAGCTTTTATAATAAAATAGAATGGAATGGGATGGAAAAGGAGAGTTTCATATTATTTCTAATTTCATCCTAAACAGTAAAAATGAAAAACCTCCGATTTGGAGGGTTTAGGATGAAATATAAAATGATAAACAATTTTACACTATATTACATTATAAATCCTTTATCCAAACAACATTTCACTACATTACATAATGAACCATTCCATCCCTCCCAAACAACAATTTTCTAATATTACATCAATTTATGTTCCATTTCATTCTATTCTATTTCATTCTATTAAAAACTTTATGTTCAACCAAACATAGCGTTAGAAATTGATTCCGCTAAAGGATTGATATAGTCAAGGAAAATTGAACTTATATAATTATTTGTTTTATTAAATTATTAAAAAATCACAAATTATATTCACTTTAGTAATGATAATAACATATCTTTTCGTGAAGTTTCAAATTGTAACGAAACAAATAAATTATTTAATCTTTTATGTTCAAATTTATTTCTTTTTTTAAGATAAATTCAAATGTGCTCCAATTCTTTTAACATCTAATTGCACTTATATATTGACTTAGAATTTGAATTGCAAACTTTTTCAATTTTAAAATACCACTCTTGAATTGGTCCCACTAAGAAGCTATAAGACAAGAAAGGTAATCTTATGATAAAAATAAAGTGATGATTAATTTTAAACAAGTAACAAAAGTTAATAAATATATACCTAAATTAAGTTTGTCTCTTTAATAAACTATAATAGAGATCTCAAAATTACCATAAGTATCATTGTATGCTTCCCTTTATGAGCTAAGGAGTTTTTGCACAATCTCATGTGAAACAATTATTATGATAATTAATATAATTCTCCTATTAACTTCAATTGTTGTCTAAAATAGACGCTAGGGTTTATAAACATCCCAACAACAAATAACAAAGAGTAAAGTTATCTTTCCTTCTGTTCATTGATAACTACAAGCCAAGATTTATACAAAAGTAGTATTTTTCATATTGATCTTGATTATTTCCTTCAACGTCTTCATAACATCATAAAAGTAACTTATTGTTGTCATTTCATCTTTATCTTCTATACAAAATACTTTCACTAAAGGTTTACAAACTTAGATGATATTAGGACCAAAATTTATGATCTTTCCATATAATTTTGGAAATCTCCATTCTAACATTAGACCTGACAAACTGAGATGTAACTTACTTATCACCTGCAAACATTTATCTCATCTCCTTCTTCATTATAACAAAACACTAAAGTGATATTAGTTACAAATCTTGTGATAGCAGGATGATACAAATTATTACTAATGGTGAATTTTTTGCTCATCAAATCCAAAATTCATGCATAAGTATTGATGAACTTAGTCATTTTGTTTTGCTTTCTACGTAATTTCATCAATGATAGAAAGTATTTAGCATATCTTATTTTTTCAATATCAGATCAATACAATGTATGACACAAGGAGTTCAACAGAAAGAATTATACATGTTTTGTAACCTTTTCTCAACTGATTTATAAGCAGCATCATTCTTAATAACTATATAATGTTTTGAAGTCAAACTTCATTTATAACTTCATCAAATATGTCAAATAGAATATCAACATTTCTTATAATACTCGATGCAGTAATAGACTTCAAAACATCATCTCCTTAGCAAAATAAACAAAAAATTGGTAATAGGCTCATGTTCTCTATTTATCTATCACATATTATTGAACCCCTATAAGTTGTCTAAGTCGTTATTCTCACATTAAAAACTTTTTATTTTGAAAACGGAGCTGCTCAAAATATCATGTATCACAAGCTAGTAAAAATATGATTGAGCATAATTAAATGAAATACCTACATCACACCACCATGTACCCATTATCATGTCTACATTATGTGTTACTTCTTTAGATTATAAGGGCACTGCCAATTAAAGGTTAAACTCTATGAGTTGTTCGTAGAGTAAAAAAGATAGACAAGTGTTTTTTTTTTCTTTCCCATTTCAGTTGTAGCAATCCCTTTTTATTAGGTAGGAATACTACCTTTAATATTGCGAGTATCATCTGAGCATTGTGAAAAAGAACTTTCATTACCAATTTTGTAGTTCTGTCTTTGCATTCTTTTTTTTTTTCTCATTTTGATACTTTTCAAGTAAAATTTTTATATATTATTTCGTATCATGACTAACTTTCTTACAAGATTCTATATAACTTTTGATCTCAGCTAAATGTTCTTTAATGTGATAATTCTCTTACCTTCCAAATGCCTATTACAATACAAAGAAATAATATAATTCTTCATATTAGGAACCTATCAAGTATGAGCTTAAGCTAGATAATCGAATATTCCTAAAGAGATTGAATTATCATAAATACTTGAACTTTCCTCCAATTATATATAAAAATAAATAAAGACGTATCAAAATTAAATTGATAACCTCGTATCAAAATAAAGTATTTTACCATCTTAATTTCATTATCAAGTGCAGTATACTCAATACAAGTACATTTACTACTTGTAAATATGAAATGATCATTAAGTTGGAATTGAATATGTGAAAGTTCATTTAAAGTATATGATCTTTAAACTCGTTTTACTAAGTTATCATTTTTCTCCGTATAAAATAATAATTCATCGTGCATCATACAGACGCTTATTAGAATTTAACTTGACCTAAGCCAATCTACTGTTCAGTGGTATTGACTTGAGCGATCATTTGTTAAAAAAAAAAAGGTTAAAGAGTGGAAATTGAAAAGGAGAGCTCCCTGAGACTGCACATTGGACAAAGCTTTAATGTGATCAATCTTCTCACAGAAGAATCACTTTAGTGTTCGATTGGCATAATCACGTCTTAAAATCACTTGTGAATTGTAACCATACCAAACCAAATTCCCTTTTCCAAAAGAAACTACTTCCCGGAAAACACACCGCTCAGAAAACGCTTCGAATAATAAATTCATCGTCTCCTCAGAAAGGAAAAAAGAAAAGAAAATAAAACCCATCGTCGAAACCTCTAGTAAAGTGGGTGCTTTCTCTTTGTATTGGTTTAGTGTTCGTACTTACGTGCACCAATCAATGTCGCTCAAGTCACCGGCCGGTTATGGCACTGTGTCTCAGACGACAACCACCACAACTATCACAAGACCTCCGACGAACCCGACTTCTCCAAGCACCACCACACCATTGACTTTCATCTCTCGCGCCAGAGCCACATCCCAAGCTGTTATGACGACGCGCCGCCCATGGTCTGAACTTCTAAAGATCGCGTCTTTTTCACGCCCTGTCAATTACGGAGAAGCCATGACTCGCGTCAAGTTCAATCTCAACTATTTCAGGTTCAATTACGCTATGGTTTTTCTGGGGATTCTCTTTTTAAGCCTTCTTTGGCACCCTGTCTCAATGATAGTGTTCATCGTGATTTTCATTGGGTGGTTCTTCCTATACTTTGCGAGGGATGAGCCTTTAGTGTTATTTGGTAGAACTCTTGATGATAGAGTTGTGTTGTTGGCACTTAGTTTTGTTACAGTGGTGGCATTGGTGTTTACTAATGTCGGATTGAATGTGTTGGTGTCTTTGATTATTGGAGTTGTCGTTGTTGGAGTTCACGCTGCTTTCAGAGGCACTGAAGATTTGTTTCTTGATGAGGAAAGTGCTGTTGAAGGTGGGTTGCTTTCGGTTGTGAGTAGTCAACCTTTGCGACCCACGGGTGGTTATACGAGGATTTGAGCCCGTCAAAGTTTGTAGTTTGTTGTTATTGGGTTTGATCTGATTGGGGTTTTGGGTTTTGGGTTTTGGTTTTTGGTTTTTGGTTTCAAGAGATTCAACAATCAGTTCTTTGTGCAAGATGATTAGGAGGTTGGTAGCTTGGGTTTGTTTGTTGAATCTTCTAAAACAACAATGTGGCTGTGAGATACAATTGATATGAATCAAATTGTAACATCTGTAATAAAGGTGATGTTTTTCTTTCTCTTATCCGAATTTTGTATCTTGGAGTTTGTAGTGATTCAAGTAGGTTGCTTATTTGCCAGATTCTTCAACCTCGATGAAAAGCTACATGTTTTTCTTGTTTTCAAACACATTCGAATCATTGGAATGATCAAACAATCTTGAAGTACTTTTTTATTTTTTTTCCGACTGAAATATGGATTGTGTTTGCCTTATGTTCTTGATTCAGATTACACCTATGGATCATAACTTATTCACTCTCACTTAATTTCTCTTCAGTATTGCCTGCATCTGGAAAGATTGGAGGCTTACTGAGAGACCATCATTCCACACTCTGCAGGAACTTGTAGTTTGAGGGAGTTCCACTGTTGGAGATCCTTTTTGTTTATATTTCATATAAAAATTTGCAAGTAGTAGTATCTATAGCACAGCAAGTTTTAGATAGATGGTAACAGGTACATGATAGCTTTCATCCAACAGTAATCCGTATGCTAGATGGTTGTTATCTATTGTCCTTGTCAAGGGTTTAGTGTTTGTGAAGAACATTAGCCATTCTCCAAAGTAAATGGTTACTTCCGTCTGATGCATGTTGATAGAGTTGTTGAAGTAACTGTCTGATTTTCTGTTTTTGACAAGGTTAAATATGCACTTAGTCTTATGAAGTTAGGGGGTTAACATAAGCTTGGCTCTCAAATGCAACTTGGATCATAGCATTGCACACTAAACAGATGGATAGGAATTACTGGTCAAGCTCGCCATCTTAGTGGTGGAAGGAATTATACGAATGTTAATGAGTTGAATTAGTGACATTTACAGCTTGTAAAAGGTTTGAATCCGTATGGTTGAAGGCTTCTGTAAGTCATCCAATTCCATCAAAAGGTGGTTTGGTAGGAGTAGGACTAGTCCATGTACGACATCTAACGATTACTACCTATTCATCAGCTTGAATACATGAAAAGGAAAGCCAGTCTCTTGGCGAATAGCTGGATCATTTACTTTATGGTAAGGACGAATGTAGGTCTATGGCAATTGCGCACAGGTGCAGTTCTCGTTTCTGTCTGTTATTCTGTGCCTCTCTCCTTCTATCTATCCATTAACCATGCCACCCTACCGTCCCTCAACATCCATCCATTAAATGTGTTCCTTTTCAATTAAGCTCAAGTGTCAGATGGAACCATTATCAGCAGTCTTATAGAGAGGTTGGCAGGTGCCTTTCTGTCGAAACTCCTTTGTTTTTTCATTTTTGGCTAATTGTGACGCGACAGTGTGTAGCCTAATAATGCATAAAGATCCGCACATATGGGGGCCGTGTGTTTTGATTCTTTTGAAGCTGTTATCCAATAGGCTTATTTCTTGACACTTTTTGAAGCTGCAAGCTTTATTTTGATTAAAAAAATAAGGCTGAGCTTAGAATATTTACATGTATTTTGCGGCAGTTTTTTAAGTTGAGGAAAATGAAATGATACCGAGTAGTGTAAGAAAATAATAATTATACAAAATCATTAGCAAAATGTTTTGAGAAAAACAAATCTGTACAAACAAATCTGTTCAACAAATGCTAAGAAATTTCCGAGATGCTTAAATTGTGGAAATACAACACCTAGATTGTTTGGTGATGATGCTTCACCACCTTGAGAGGCAATCGTTGGCACAGGGAATTGGTAACAAAATCTGCTCAAAACATAGAGTAAAAGTTGGATTCACAGCTCAAACACTTGTTGAACTAAGTGTAGCAGTAGTTTATGATGATTTTAGGACAAATATGTTAGTTTGGAGATAGTTACTTGACTGTCTAAATTTAGATGTCCTCCTTATATGGTAGATTTGGACGACTATATCTTCTTTTATTTGTTGGTTATTATTATTTATTATTGTCCATAAAGGAAGTTAGAAGTAACTATTTTGCAAAAACTGTTGTAACTATCCAGTAATTAAGTTTGGTGAGATTTACATATAAATATCATTCATGATGTTGGTCATAAAATAAGGTGTTTAATTAAATTTTTTTTACTAAAACTAGTGTCAGAAAACTCGATTATTGGCACGGGTAGCTCAGTTGGTAATTGGAAGGGAAGTTGAGATCAAGGCCTCAGGTTCGAGTCCCGGCAGCGGCAGTGTGGGAGTTCATCCAATGTGGTGACTCCTTGTGTGCACCGGCGTTGGGCCACCCTTCTGAAAAGCTGACTGAGATCAGACTGTGATTTACCCCCCTCACAACTCTGTCGGGCCGGAGTGGGGGGCGCCTAGAGTGGACGATTCCACCTTTTGAGATCAAGAAAACTCGATTATTGGCTGTTCACTTAGAAAAGAACTTGCAATATAGTTATATTTATAAAGGAAAAAACACTTGCAATATAGTTATATCTATAAAGAAACACGTCTCTTCATCTATACTTTATTAGTTTGTTGGCCTCACTAAACTAATTGAAACAATTAAGTACGATATAGAACTGTTTGTGAGCGTTTTGTCCAACCTCAACTTAGGTCCTGTGACAGCGTAAGTGTTGGTTTTCAGTTATCATCAGCTGTTTAGCAAGTGTCACCACAACCAAGTGGAACTCCACCTTTAAACTCTTTCTCTGTTGCTTTCTCCGAACAGGATGAGGCTGTTTACAAGCTTAACAACTCAACTCCAAACAGGTGTTCATTGCCCAACACAAAGTTACTGTCTAAAATATAAATAATGTTAAGACAGCAGTCAAACCATACACTCGAAATAGTTCATACTGGTTCCATAACACAAATTAGCAATTACACTTGTCGTTAAACTAGGGGCACAATCTGTGATCTGCAAGTATCTTACTGAGAATTTGGCAAACAAAACTAGTTGGGGCTTTCAGCATTTGAAGCAAATTAACTTGCAACCACCAAAAGACCAAGACTTTCACATAATTAATCCTTCCGAAGAATAAAATGGATATGTATGAACTTAACAACAATGTGTAAACAAACAAATCGATCACCAGTTGAGATATAAAAGGACACATGGTAAATGGGTGACTTCCAACAAAAAAGGTACAGGCTGAGCCAACAATTAGTAATACAAAGCTAACATATTTCTAATCCTCCTCTAAGTTGATGGAGTCTCCAAACTTTCCATACAAAATCTTCTTCAACTCAGCCATTTGAGCTATCACAGAATCCTTCTCTTCCTCAAGCTTTACCAAGTTCTTGCTAGTCACTTCTTTCATCTCCTCTATCCTAGTCTCTACTTCTTCCCTTGGAACATGAGCAAAAACTTCTCCTATTTGGAAGCGAACTACCTCTTCATCGGTAAGAATCAACTCATTTCCTGCATCCTCTAGATTATCGTTTGTTTCCTGAAGGTTGTAACCATTTAGTTAGTGAAGAAACAAAAGCAATCCGAGCACACTCTATGCTTTTTAAACAGAAAAGATGAGAATGGAGTTGACTTGTCACAATGATACCAAATTATGGGTACCCTCCAATCAATATAGAGGCAATGAAAAGGAATTGTCAACTTAATAAGGGAGAATTCATCACAATCCTTGCACTCTTTCCTTGTTCAAATGCAAATTGAAAATTTGACAGCTACTATATACAAGTAAAGAGCATAGTTTAAGGTGTAAAAGGGCTGCAGGGTCATATGCATATAAACACCATATACAGTTACAATAATTGAACACCATATACAGTTACAATAAATGAATAGGTCCCAGCCGAGCAAAATAACCACCGACTCCAATATCTTCCACAAGTTTACTCTTACTTCTATCCTTTGATCATTACTATTTTAAGAAAGAGAACAAACACAGCTCAACATTCATCGTTCATTCCCATTTCATCTTCAGAAACGGATCTAAGACCAGTCTTTGCCAGAAAAAGTCCAGAAACCTTCTTGGATTCATCATTCAGTATAAATTGCACGTAGTTAGCCTTTCAAAGGAAAATTTCAGATTATCCCCACACTAAATAACCAAAAGCACCAATCCTTCTTCCATGACCATATGCAGAGATAACAGACCGGGCATACAAAATACAAAAACAATAACTAGCAAACAATTGCTATTAACATACCCATTTGCTAGAAAATAAGCATAAAGCTGAAGTCTTTCAACTTTTCAGTACCAACCAGATATACAATACATCAAACTCTTTAAAGGTAGAACTAAAAAAATATTTATATTACCTTGGCAATCTTAATTTCGTCTTCGAGCTCGTGGAATCTGTTGTTTAATCTACCAAACTTGTTGATATTCTGTTGGTCCTCCCAAGTGACCTCCGTTTCAGATCCTCCACCCTTCACATCCACCAAAGATTAGAGAACTGAAAAAACTTTGTGGGCTTAACGTAAATTAGGGTTTCTGATTACCTGTTGCATGGTCGATTCAAGAACGATTGAGCTAGGAAGCTAACGAAAGCACAAGTTCAATCTCAATAAACAACGGACAACACAAAAAGCCACACCACGCACTTTTGCGGTGACTAATCTACCCTCTGTTTTATTTTTCCAAAATGAAGAGTGAAAGAGTAATTTAAACCAACTACAGGGCCGTTTATTTTCACGTGTTTTTTTGTGTGGATTTTTAGTTTCTTATAATATTTTTAGTTTTTTTAACCCTTTCACCATTCATTTTGGAAAAATAAAGCAGAGGGCAAATTAGTCACTGAAAAAGAGTATGTTTGCAATTAATTATCTGTATAATTGAATATCAATAAAATTGTATTATTTATATATCAACGAAGTGTATTTTCTCATTATTTTTTAACGAAAGTTTAAGAAAAATAATTAAAAATTTAAATAACATTTAAGATAAAAATTTAAATTATAAAAAAAATCGTGTATTTGATCCATCAAAACAGTTTTAGTTAAAAATATAAGGAATAAAAAAGAAAATAATCCAAGAAGAAGGAAAGGTTGAATATTTATTAATTATATAAGACTTTCAAGTTTCAAATGAGAATACAAAAGTAAATAATGAACAAATGAATACAATTAAATTTATATCTTTGAAAAAGAAAATATTTAAAACATTCTTTACTAGTTATTACTCTAAATTAAAAATATTTTAGCTTTTAACTTTAAGTTTAATTTTATATCACCTAAGAAAACGACTATACATGAGAAGAGAAAAGTAAAACACTCATCATCACTAGATTTTACATAACACAAAACAAAAAAATATGATTTAAAGGTAGCTCAACACTTAGAATTGGCTTTGGAACTAGAACCTCTAACTGTTCCTGAGAAAATGGGTCGCTGCACTGTGATGAAACAATGACTCTGCTAGATTTAGGAGAGTTAATATAGTTCACTAGCTGTTGATTCATGTTCACTTATGCAAGTTTAGTTTTGGGTGAGGATTCCGGATTTTTGGTGGCAACGATGGAAAGAAGAGAAGAACACAGCTACGATGGAGGATTTTGGGTTGGGATGGTGGCTGAAGGTTCAAACATCAGGTAGACTTCAGGCTGCTCAAACCATAATCAGACTCGAGCTCAGATGACATAAGCTGGGTTTAGTCAGATTTCCAGTCAAGTTCAAGTTGCTTGAAATCAAGCTCGGGAACCTTAGTTTGACTCGATTCCACTCATTAACAACAATAATATCTAGTATTTTGGCCAAGGAAACATACTCGTTACTATAAGATATTTGTTTCTCATCTCATTATCTATGAGAGTAAAAGAATTTAGATTTTCCTATACTTTAAGTAATTCAATTTTTTTTAGTTTCCAAAGTTTCAAAAAATTTTATTCTTTTAAACTTTCGCTAAAATTAATCGTAACGTCATACATAAACTAATCAAATATTATTGATATAATGACTGAACTCGACATATACAAGTCAAATTAGACCTAAATTAATAGTTTTTTAAAATAAAAAGAATATATTAATAAATCCTTGAAAATGGGGATTTAGGATATATAGTGCAAAATCATACTTTAGAATATATTTCTACGACTGCTAATAATACACAAAATGTTGCTCATTGTTTCAAATTAGAGTTAATCTCTATTTTAACCTTGTTAAATGTTCCATGCAACTGTTTGTTCTTAGCTTAGTTTCAACTTCAAAGAGTTGGTATTAACCCAAAGCCATTACTTCATCCTAGTCCTCATCTCTCTTCTCAATTTGCTTGCGTCTTGTTGCATGTCTTGAAAAATTCTTTTGTCACTCTCTCTCTAGATCATGTGAGGCTACTACTAATTTTCTGCTAAAGAGGTTCTTTTGGGATTTTACGAGAGATATATGGGAGTTGGTCCGTATAGTTATGCATCCAATGTTACCATTTTACCTTGTTGTAAGGTGTTTTTAAGAGAGAGAGATATGATTTATAAGTGAATGCCTCTAATTCCTTAGCTTTCCAGATTATAGAATCTTGCTTTATTGGGTTTGGATTCTAATTAGGCACATTAGCCGTTATTTTAGTGAAGCCCCTAAGCTTGCATTTTCTATGTTCTTTCACACACTTTCTCCTTGTCTTGAGTAGTTGATATAGAGGAAGCTTGAATCCAAATCTATGTCAATTTTCAAACCAAAAACATAACCATTACTTGGGAGTTTCACAACATTCTACTGCTTTCGGTTCTTAGCTTTAGCATTTGTTGGAATGTTCAAGATGAATTAGTAGGTGGAACAAAGCTCCAAATGATGTTTCTTTATAAATAATGGGTATACACCTACTTGACGCATATGGATTCTTTGTCCAACAGGAGTTTCCAATTTTTTTTTTCACAAGAAGCATGTTGTTGATGTTGGTTTTGAGCAAAGGACAAAAACAAATATCAAAGGAAACTGAATATTTTCTCATTCAAGCTTAAAAAACGACGACTCCAGTGCAATGCTTAAATAACCTTAAGAATAACAATAAAGCTGAAAAGTAGGAATCCAATCCCACGACGACTACCTAGCTACTGTTATTGTCCACTAACCACTAACAAAATAACAACTAAGACCCACTAAATAAATGTGTTGCAATAAAGTAGCA
>JAOSBP010000003.1:22973420-22984212 GCA_027563825.1 Erythroxylum mucronatum
GTGTTATAAAAGATAGAAATAATATGGTGTGCCACTAATTATAGATACACCATTCAATAGTTAGTGTATGTTATTGGCTTTGGTTTTACCTACATATATGGGGTAGATGGTCACATGTGTATTAGGTGTGTGAAATGTACTATAAATAGAAGGTTTAATGTAAGAGATAAAATGAAAGGGATGAATGAATGAATTCATAAGAATAATTTTTCTCTCCTACATACTCTGAAATTTTAGTTTCGGTTTTATAACAGCGATATCTATTTAACATTGTTGCTATAGTTTGAAACTAATGTGTTGCCTTATTCAAAATTTAAAATAATATTTTTTATTTTAGTGTCTAATTAAAAAATTATATTACCTTATACTTATTATGGCGTCACTTCTTGTAACAATATGAATTCCGTTACCTTAATAAAAAGACAATCATAATTATACTTATAACTACACTTTTATTTGTTGCCTAAAGTATTTTTTTAATCGAGAAGATTCCATTTCCTAATGTTGGCACTCAACTGGTTTTTCCTGTAATGACTTATACAGACATCTTATGGGAGAACGTGCTTTAAAGGTTGGATGGCATGATAAGAATATCGAAATCATAACAACTTTCAACCTTCGTAGCCAAAAAAAAAACAACTTTCAGCCTTAGACTGAATGAATGTTTGAAAGTTATAAGAACAAATTTTAGAAAGTTTTCAAATCTACAGTATCATTTTCACATCAAATTTACATTATTCACGATAAACAGAATTGCACATGCTCGATGGATTATTTGGCTTCAAATAATTTACATGCTCATCTCAGCATCTTGAAAATACCGATTTGTTTTGTACAAGTTTACTAGAGTCAAACGTGGAAAAGCTATACATATACTAGATTGAATATTTAGCAAAATTCATTCGAAATATTTCTCCTGCTAGTCAAGAAGGAAACAACCAGATCATCACCAGGTCAATCCTCCAACAGAAGAGGCTAGATGTATAGATTTGTTTTCTTCAATATCTTTACACAGTACATCCCAAGCCTCTAGCTTCTGATCCTTTCATGATTCTTAACCTCTTGCAGGAGTTGATGAACATACTGTAATCAAGAGAGACATAAGATTTCTTTTAAGTATCTTTTAAAAGAAAAGAAAACTATAAGAATCCAAGATAAGTAAATGATTAGAGTTAAGAAACTTACTCCCAAGGAACATCTCCAACCAACATCCAATCACCATCCTTATCTTCATAAGTTGGTGCATATTCTGAGCCATTGTAGCCTCCCCCATCAGAATACTTTCCTGCTAATCAATAACCAAAGTGGAAGATCTTTAGGTTCATGATCATTTTCATAAAAGCATCATTAATTTCTTCATATTCTTTTTTTTTTTTAAGCGATACTCACCTACTTGAAACTTGAACATGTCTTCTAATGCTTTAAGGAGTTCGGGATATCCTTCGTAAATATTCAAATCAATCTTTCTGAGATATGGAGCACCGTCCATGCTAACTTTTACATAAATCCCAGTACCTTCAGCCTCTATTTTCTTTGTTTGAACGCAGTTCTTTCTGTACGATCGAATTGGTGGCCATCCTACCACTTGTGCCCTGTAATGTATCACACACAACAAGCGTCCTATATGTCACTCCTTAATCTTAGCCATATATAGACATTCCATAAACAATTAGGGTTCCCTTCATATAAAGATAGCATCAGCAGTAACCAAAGTAAACTATATGTACAAGATCTGCAAAGAAAGGGAGATATTAAATAAGATGACCACTTACTTGGTAGGCGGAGCAGTTTCTAGGTCACCCTTTATGCCATTTAATCTATTACACTTATCTCCAGATCCTAAAGAGCCCTCATTCATTTCAGGCAACGATCTCTTATTGCTGTTAAAAGGAGACGGTTGTTTTTCGGGTGACTCTTGAGCGTTGGTGCCCGGAAGACCCAACCTGAGCTCGGTGGCTTCAAGATTAAGCTCCTTTTCGAATACCATAGTTGCGTTTCTCCCAAATGACTATTCCTAGAGCCTTTAAAGGGGTTGATGAACTATCTCTGATCAATCAGCACTTGAAAACTTTCCTCAGAAGTGATTGAGACTTGACCCCTGATGATTCGACTTTTCGGCTAAGATTCAGCTAATATGGTTGTCCTTGTTCCTGTGAGTTTGTCAACTTCTTTTAAAGATGGGAACTAAAAGCGTGTGAAAGATGGCTGATGTCAAGTTGCATAATGCGTTTTTTTATAGATGGGAGGACTAAAGCTAAGGGCATCTGTTTATGGAAAGCCTTGCAATGCAAACTAACTTTCATCACTCGTAGCGCGTGCACTCACGATAGCATCACTTCAATGCATTTTGTTATTTATCGATACTGACATGTAATGTATAATTTGTGATTGGTACAAGAATAAGATTAGAGGTGTTGCAAAGTTCTGCTAACCAACTATTACAGATTTGGTATGATGAAAATAGGAGCATCTTTATATTTATAAGTTCAATATGATAAATGAGATCAATTATTTGTATTTTTTTTTGGTTTGGCTACACAATAATACTAATTGAATTGTTGAAAATTTGTTGGATACAAGAAAATAAGCTGAAGAAAAGTTTAGGTAGAAATAAAAAATACAGTTAAATAATGCAAAAATTTTACCCTAAAATTTTGAATTTTCTAGCATTATTCTTATGTATAATAGTGTCAGTATGGTTTTAAGTAGACTATAGTTTAATTAAAATCTATTTATTACTAACATAATGACATTTCTTACACTTTTGTCTATAAATTAATTTAAATTGAATTAACGGATTCTCAACAATTTTTTGCGTCTAAAAAAATATGTTATCAACAAAGTTAGTACAACATTGCTATTAACTTGATGACTTAATTTCTTAGGGGTAGAGTACCAGCCACGCACACGTTGAGAGAGTGGCCTTTGAGTCTTGGGTTGAAATGTTAGGGCACGAGCAACTAGGAGTGTTTGTCTAACAACAGCAAAAAGTAACAAGTTCGCCTACATAATTGGGGGACAAGCTTGGGACAAACCTCACCCGTCCATAATGAAGACCGTGTCTCCAAATTTTACGGTCAGGATAAGCAGACATCTACTAGGATACATGAGAAGCGTTTGATGGGGGTGCCGGTCATGTGATTTGAGGACACATGGGTTGTCGTTGATGGGTGTGGGTGACCTTTGGTATCCAATTTGATCAATATCTATTCCTAACTTTATTAGTTTTGGGCCAAGCTCTACATTGCTTCCCATTTTCAGGGTCGATGTGCTTAATTAATGCATCTCTAGATGTAAATATAACATAAAAAGAGAGTTAAATTTAATTTACTTAATGTTTAGTAAATTGTATCAATAATAATTTGATTCATTACTATATGTAGAACCTACCCGTAAGTTAAAGGGAGACATAACCTATTGCGATTTGCGCTATTAGCATAGAATATTTTGGTGAATTTTCTACGGCATGAATCAAATATAGCGTTGATCATATTTAATCTAATCTTATGTTCCCGACAGCATTCATTTGAGTTGCATTTAATACCTGAACCAACGTTAGGAGTTTTGTTTTACGAACTGACATTTCAAGAGGTGCGAACTTCACCCGATCCAACAGACCAAACATAAACTAATATGACATTATATAATAATTATTGAAGCTGGTCATGGAATCTTTATTTTCCTTCATGATCTACTTGATGTTATCATTTGTTTGTTCACTCTGTAGCTCATCTTTTCTTTTCTCTCTCTCTCTCTCTCTCTTGGGTGATGGATATATATAATGAATGTTCTTTGCAACCTAATCCACACAAGATCATAATGCATGTTGAGAGTATCTTAATTTCTGATGTGTAGTGTAGGATAATGCCTAATTAGTCCCCAAATAATATGCAACATATTAATTATATTGTTCCACAGACGACAATGACAACAATCGTTGGAAAATTGTGGATTTTCAATGGGAAACTTTCTCGGAATTAGTTGGATGAAACTCTAGCTAGAGAACTACTACTAAAATAGCTAGTATTGCTATTCACTCAAGATTTCATATTCCGATAAGAGTCCACAACTAATTATCAAATATTAGTCAATTATGGTTGTTTCCATATTTCTCAAAATCAAAATTGTTAGTTGGCAATTGTAAAGAACAAATCTGTAAGAAAAGACCAAGCAGATATGCGTGTACGTATCCAATATGTGGCTTCTTCATCGTTCTTCTTCCAACTTTTTATTTCCTGCCAACCGAAGCTGATAGTATTTTACTTTGGAATCTTCCCCAATCTATATCATCCACTATATCTAACAATTTAAAACTTGAAGTTCTTGAAATGAACACAAACAGGAAAATTGCATATGCTTATATCGTATCGGGATGTGCCAGGATTTTCTGTCTAATTTTTCTTGTCCATAGTCTGTCTCATAAATCTTAATCATCTATTTATATGAGTCTCGTATAAATAAATGACTGAAATTTATGGGATAAAATAGGGAAAAAAAATTGGACAGAAATCCGTCTCCATGAAATATACTGTACCTACAGGCACAAAATTGGCCCAACGTTGTGGCTATAATTGTGATTTGGAAGCATCGGAGACACAACGGGTCCACTACTCTTGATGCTGATTTATGCCTTGAGCACAATTATGAGTTCCTTCAAAGCTCCATCATCCACTTGTGGCACTGGCCAGCCAATCAAAGACCCCACGTCCTCTCTCAGACAAGATATGTCCCTCGAAAGCACCTTCCAGCTAATCACACCATCTTTGCCTTATCTACTTCTGTTTTTATAGCCCAAATATACTCACTTCAGTATAGATAAACCTTTTCTTTTTCTTTTTTGCATAAAAGGGCTTAAGCATTTTGGTAGAGAATGGACCCAATTCTGTAATTCACATCGTCTAGTTAATGGAGGTTATGAGTTATATGATCCAATATATTACTGTATCCCTATTAAGCATGAATAAACATTAAACAGTGAGAAAAAAAAATTTGCATTACAAATATGAAAGTAAGTCATCAATTTGTAATTGCATGGTAGAATTCCAAGAAAGTCATCAATGTTCCCGTCGATTAGAGCGCATGAACCAGCTGTCAATAAGTCAATAACATGGTTGCTTTGCTTTGCGTATCTATCAATTGCTCAATAACATCTTGATAGAGTACGAAGGAGACAAGCCACTCGTGACCCTCAACACCTCCACGTTAAGGTTTTAATTACCAAGTTTGTCCGTGGGATTTGATTACCTGATAAAGAAATGTGTCGGGCAACTGTTAACGCCTTAATTGCTTGGTTTATGTTCACACACCTGATTAATTAGTGATGTTTATCCCGACCGTACCTCTTGTTATAGCATTCCTTGTTTTCTTCAATTATTTGACTACTGCTGATGCTGATAAGGATGTGAGACTCAAAGTTCTAAATTACGTTGTCTCGTGTACGTCTTTTTCGATTTAAGACTTTAGAGAGCAAATGAATTTTTCAAAAAGATTACCTGTTTTTACCTAACCTCCCCATCATATAGTACTGGAAACGTTATAGTATCAAGAAAGAGTATATATTTCACCAAATTCGACAGATTGAGAGGCTGGATATGGATTAATGTGCATGGAAGACAAAGAAAGAAACTTTAATATCAGAGTTATTGTGTAAAAAAATTATGAGATATTTTAATTATTGTTTTGTTTATATCTAATATACTTTGATATTTAAAAAATCTAGTTCTAAATATAACATCTTATTTATATATATGTATCGTGGCATGCCAAGGGTGAAGTTATTTCTACATGTATCATTGTAATTAAGTTCTTGCTATGAATAACAGAGCTGACCTTTAGTTGCCATCTTTTACTTTTTTGGATCACTGGACAGCTAGGTTGGGTTAATTAACATGCAGTAAGTACCAAACACATGCAAAGGACAATGCAAACCACATTTAAACTTCAGAAAAGGAGACTCTTAAAGAATGGCTTCTGAGTGGTTTCGTCACAGAGGACAGTGCGGACTTTAAGAAGGGTAATGTAAGAAGTAAGGACGAAAAAAGGCTTGTGGCTCTGTTGAACAGTGAACTGAGATATGCCGCATCTTTCACTCGCAAAAACAAGAAGCCAACAGCCGATGAAAGTATATTAATGCGCACACACGTGTGGTGTCCCTCTATACATAGAAATCGATACTCTTGCCATGTCCGGTGGTACCCAAACCTCTGTGAGTGTCACATGCATGGTGGGTCTCCCTTGAAAGTGACCAGCTTTATAGCACGCGAGGGCACATATGGGTATTACGGTAAGTTGACCTCCCTTATCTATCGGTCTCTTTCTTGTAGTTTGTTTTGTTACGACCTTGGGGTTTGGAGTAGTTGAGGCCAAGTCCTCATATCATCCTTCCTTTCTGTGTTTTGTCAGCTTTTTGGGGTAATTAAGTTCTCATCTGTCAGCTAGTTGGCCGTGCCATGCACATCGTTGGCAGTATGTGTGTTACAGCTGCATAACCATACAACAAGAAGGCGGTCCTTTTATCCACCTCTATATCCTATGTTTGTCCATTTCATTTTCTCTGCTCTTGAATCAAATTACAAGCTAAAGGTCCGGTATAATAATTAGTTCCTTAGACCACTGTTTCTTAAGCAATGCAGTCTTACAAATGCAAAATCCTTAAAGCTTGGAGCTCCGCCAGTAGGGATCAAAATAATTGGTCCTTTCCAGCAGTACCAACTGTAACGAAACATTAATTATATATCTTGGATCGAACGTGAAAAGACAATAAATGAAGAAATGCAAAAAATACCTGTTTGTTATTCCATAACTTCAAACGAGCGTTTTGAAGCCGAAACGAGCGTGAATCTACCGACGTCTTTACGAGAACTGCTCACCGAAAAGTGGTCAACGTCTTTCTAAAGTTTTCTCAAAACGTAAACTTTCTTAACGAGTCAGAGAATCCTTATGCTTACTAATGATGTAAGCAACGCTTCTATGT
This sequence comes from Erythroxylum mucronatum, assembly GCA_027563825.1. Taxonomy (NCBI): domain Eukaryota; kingdom Viridiplantae; phylum Streptophyta; class Magnoliopsida; order Malpighiales; family Erythroxylaceae; genus Erythroxylum; species Erythroxylum mucronatum. Next base: position 22,980,394 of record JAOSBP010000003.1, read on the forward strand.
CGAGCTTTCCTGTCACAAGCTTGATATAGATTTGGTCCATATTGATCGGGAACTATTTTTCACCTGGATTTCGACTCATCGATTTAGACCATTGATTGGGGTACTCTATTATCTTTATCCAAATCAAATTACTTAACTTAACTGATAAGTTATTCGAAAATTGAAAAATGTAATTAAATGTTGTCCAACTTTGTAGGAAAAGTAAAAAATATCTAACATTCTCCCCCTTGGATAATACTTAATTGCAGTACCCACTCAAGTTTGAAACAGTTTAAAAACTTAGTTAAGCTACACTACTGTATTAGTTGACTAGATTAAAAACAAAACATTTGATTCAAAGATAACGAAAGTCCTACATTCCGTCCTGCAAGGCTTTTGATACCAAAAAGTATCAAATACATATGTTATATGTGATACAGATCCAATACAATCACGCATATCTAATACCTCACTAATATTAACGGAAAAATGGAGTGTGACAAACGAAGTTGATACTTGTATGATATAAATTATATCATCTTCGTTTATAGGTCTCGATTTCTCCAACTTTATGCTAAATTGCATTAGAGAAATCCTGTCACTACAAGAAAATTGCGGAATAGCGATGGAAATATACCGACGGTAAGACAATCGTATGTGTATAGCAACGGAAAATCGGATTCCGTTGAAATATAACATGAAAATTGTGACCGTCAGAAAATCCGTTGCTAAATGTGGAGGGAAATCTTGGTGCAATATGTTAGCGACAGAAATATACCGATGACTCAGATTCCGTCGGACAATAGGGACGGAAAAAATTTTCGGTCAGGAAGGTTGTCGATGTGTTGTTGTTCTCCGACGGAATCATTCCGTCGGTGAGTTTTAAGAATTTTAGGTACGGAAAGAAATTCAGTTGGGAACATTACCGGAGGTGGTTTTTGGCGACGGATTGTTTCCGTCTGTAGTATTTAAAAGGCGTCGTTAATGTAGTATTAACAATTTATGAGTAATGTGTATAAATTAAGAGCCTTGATGATGGAATGTTTATTTTTCTATTACCATATTGATATATGTTTAATTGTTAATATATTTAATCATTTATACTTAGTGATTATTCATATGAAAATGCTTAAGATACTCATTTTAATTCATATATGATTTTAGGTACAATTTGGGAGCAAAGAAATTAAAGTGAGATAGAAGCATTACATTTGGGTCATTTTTCGAAGATTTATTTTTGCTTGTCTTCATGGAGCAAGAAGAAGAAGAAAAAAAGAAAGACAACAAAAATTAAAAAAGGAGAATTAAAAGTGCATGCTAAAAAAAAGAAGAAAATAATTGAGTTTGGTGAAAACGCTGCGTTGAAGCAACGTTGAAAGCTGCGTTTAAGCAGCGTTGTGTGCAACGCAGTTGTGCGTTTAACGCACAACGCAACGTTATGTGTTAAAAGCACAACGCGTCTGTGTTATGCAGACGATAGCTGCATTTAACACAGCAGTGTGGAAGCAAAGGGACGCAGGCGTTCTGACTCAAAACGCAGACTAGGAGAGACATGAGTAGTGAGGTTTTAAAGAGTTGAGGGATGTCAATTCGTCCCATCTTAAAACAAAATCAACACGCTACAACAGTGGAGGCGTAGGCAACAGGCATGGGCTACGGCTTGGCTGGTTGCAGGTGTGAGAGAAGAGTTGCAAGGGAATAGTGAGTAGAACAATGAGAGGTGTGAGAAGCTTGGGCAGTGAAGAGAAATTAAGGGAGTTTTGGCTAGGGATTAAGATGGGAGCTGAAGCTTTGTTTTTTGGGAAAGACCCATGAAGGGCTAGACGTCCCAACACCGGTTCAGAGGCGACGTTGACGCCGATGACCCGGGTTAAGTAATTTTATTATTATTTTGTTGTTTCTTTCTTTCATTAGAAATTGATTGTATTATCCTATATTAATTGATTTGGGTATTGTGTATGGATAATCGGATTTTCGTTATTATTTGGTTATTTGTGTATGAATATAACATCCCATCATCGACGGGGAGGGTAAAATAGTAATTCGAAGTGGTTAATGAGTGCTTAGAAACGCCTTTACATATTCATGCATAATACATCATACATATACACGTGAATAGTAAATTTTGCACATGAAAAGGACTGTACATGCATTCATGATATTTCCCGGTATAATTGTTAATAAATGTGATTGTTATTAAAACAATGTGATTTATGTGCATGAAAAATTGAGTTGGAGAGGGTCATTGTGGTTTTCGAATTTTTTGAGAATTTTAGAATTTTTTTTTGAAATTTTGGAGATAATTTTTGGACTAGGAAAAATGCCAAGTGGCAGAATAATTGGTGAATAGTAGTAGAAATAAGAGTCGAATGGAAGTAGAAATTTTAATATGTGACATTTAGATTCAATGACAAGTGTCATTGAAATTTGGGAGAAAATTGGGTTAAAAATTAGAGATAAATGGGCTAGCTTTTTAAAAGATCAATTGGAGACACAAAAAAGTGATAAGTGGCATCCACTCATAAAGTTTTTCTCCCAAATTAAAGACCATGTCATGGTCTTTCAATTTCCATTCACGATACATGCTTCTCTTCTTCATTTTCTTCATCTTTCTCTTCATCACTCACGAAACTCACCCTCACCCTCACCTTGTTGATTTTTGTCCCACTCTTTCACCTTGTTTCTTCAAGATTTGTTGTCTTCTCCACCTTGACACTAAAAGACCTAACCTATCCCACCTTAAAAGGTGAAGATTGTGTATGTTAGTGGGAGTTAGAGAGTTTGAGGTAGTTTTGAAGATTTGAAGAATTAGAAGCTTAATTAGGTAAGAATTGTGTCTAATATCATGGATTTGTAGTTAAATAAATCATTTGTGATGTTATTTGAAATTAATTGCATGGAAATTATGTTTTGGGTATATGGGTGTGTGAATTTCTTGCCTATATTGATGATTAATGATGTAGAATATGATGAATGTGATTTAGAGTGTTTTGGAAGTGAAAGGTGGAATAAATGGAGGTTTAGGTGAGTGTAGAAAATGATGGAGATGAAGTGTATGTTGCTGCCATTTTGTGGACAAATGTTCAAGTGGAGGTCTTGATTTAGGGTGGTGGATATATTGAGTGAATTGAATAGTGTTTGAGTGAGGAAATAGTATGGAAGAGGTAGTATGGAAGAACTAATCAATGATAAATTGATTAGTTCAATTATAATTTAAATTAGAAACAAGTTTCTAATTCTATTTGAATTATTCATATTTGAATATTAGAAATAAGTTTCTAATTGCTTAGAAATAAATAGCATAATTTGAATAGTTCAAGAAATTGCTAATAGAATTAAATTATTTCCATAATATGGGCATTAGTTCGCTATGTGTTAGACAAAATAATTTGTTTATTTTGTGCATTTTTCTGATTCCTGAAATTTTGTTTTTCAGGAAGATACCTATTCTTAAGCGGACACCTAAGCTTATTCGATGTGAGATAAGAAAATAAGAGCATTGCGAACTGATCGTGGATAAGAATACTTGTCAAAAACGTTCAAGGCTTTATGTGATGAGAAAGGAATAGAAAGGAAATTAACAATTCTTAGAACCCCACAACAAAATGGCATCGCTGAAGGATGAAATAGGACATTATTAGAAATGATTAGGTCCATGATTGTTGGACCCCGAACTTTTCGTAAAAGCTTAGAATTATTGAATGAGAAATTTTGGTGATTAGTCACGAGTTAAGAGCTCATGAATGAAAGTTCTTGAACCAAAAAATGATAGACAAGAGTAAAGTAGGGAATAATGAAAGTGGATAGATTCATGATTTGCTATGGTGTTTTTGGTAGATA
>JAOSBP010000003.1:23003374-23015636 GCA_027563825.1 Erythroxylum mucronatum
ATCTGCTTAAATGCATCATAATAGAGTAGGTCGACCGAGCTGCCCGTGTCAATCATTACTCGTTTCACTTCATTGCCCGTGTCAATCCTGCCTGGCATACCTCTTTCTACCTTTAGCGGTCGACCTTCCTGCCGTATTACCCCCAAAAATCATGTTGATGACCCTAACCGGTCGGTTATCTTATCGTTCGGTGTTTCTATCATCTTTCGTCCTGGACTGTGCCCTCGTGTCACGTCGATCGTCAGTATTCATGTTCTGCCTCCCCCCACCGTTCCTGTCACTTTGCCTCCAAGGCCTTCGCCAGTTGTCGGACCGATCAGTCCTACCCTCATTATCTCGATCAGTATTTTCGAGGGCTTTAGTAGAATGGCGGTCGACCATCACACCAATCTGCCGAGCGGGGGTCTGCTGTTGTTCTGGCTGAGACTGTAGGATTTGGCGAATCAATAGATCAGCCGCTTCCTCTATCTGTCTTCGGGTGAGGGAGGTTTGTCGTGGTGCAGGTGGATTTGCGTCCAGGGGGCGCTGGGAATTAAGCGAATTAGCCTCGGCGTTGTCCTCTAGGGCTATGCTCTGTTCTTCTTAATCTTGGTTCTGAAGTTGTGGTGGATCATTCGGGTGCGAAGATTGAGTGCGGGACTCGTGATGTGGTGGTAGGAGAGTGACGGGTAACTGCAAACCCATCCGTTGCAGCGCAAGGGTTTTGACGGCGGCTATATCAGGATTGGCTGCTACCACCTGACTGACCTGTGTGTTTTTGAACGTGGTGCCCTGATGTCGGGCCCCACGGTGGGCGCCAACTGGTTCAGTCTGAATCTGCTGGGGCTGGACGTTGCCGCTTGGATCCATGATCCTGATTGACTTCAGCTAAAGGACTCCTGCAAAACAATTAAGGCAAGCCGGGGGTTGACTGCCGGCAGGCCCCTCCGACGATCAAGTTAGTCTTTTTGAGAGGGTTTTGGTCGCTTAGAACAGAGAAGATTAGGGTTGTAATCTCGTACCTATATCATGGTGAAATAGTACCTTATATATAGAATAGTTGCTAGGTTTAGGTTTTTACGTATTCATGGGAGGTTACCAACTGCGAATGAGTTGTCGATGCATGGGCCATAGACCGGGCCTTGCATGACCAACCCAACCACATTTATTTTTTGTTTATCTATTTTTATTTTCAAATTTAGTATTAAAAAAATATGTATTTATTTGAACTCTTAGTTTTTATTTTCAGTTTTGGATTCCTTCTATTTTCAAAATTTATAAAAACCACACAAAGTAGTTTTTGTTTTTTGTTTTTATATTTTTCATAATATGATTTACTATCAACTAAATATATATTATTTTATTATTTTATTAATAAAGATATGAATAATTTGATTTAATATTATATTATGTATATTAATTAATTAAAATTAATTATTAATAAAAATTAGTAATAATTTAATTTTAAAATTTAATTTATTTATTGTTGTAATTTAATTGAATAATCATTAAATTTTTAATTAAATTTAAAATATGTTCAAAATATTTAAAATTTAAATAAATTTTGATTTAATAATTAAATATATTTAAAATAAATATTAAGTTTAATTTATTTTTAATAAAATAAAATAATTTTTATTGATAATTTATTGTTAACTATTATATATGAGATTAAAATAATTTATCTTTAAGTTTTATCTAATATGTAATTGTCATCGGTAATAAAAATATAACTATATTAATATTAACAACTAAGTATACTTTTGTTTTTTATTTAAAAGAGAAATAGAAACTAAAAACAAAAAACAAAAAATTAAAATTAAAAACCTAAGTAATTAGGGTGCTTAAAGAGAGAAGAGATACCAAAATCATGTACTTACAAAAGAAATTAGGAGAAAAATTTAGGAAAGAGAGAAATTAGGACATAGAAAAGAAAACCAAAAGCAAATTCAATTGTAATGGTAAGTTAATAATATCAATTATAATATTAAACAAAGTTATTCAATATTATTGTTCATCTTTTAATGAAGAATGGAGTTATAAACTACAACTAAGTTATTTAATAATCTTTTTATGCAATACATGAAGCTTAAAGACATATATTTATTATTCGTTATTACTATTTAAAAATTCAAAATTATTAATATATTTTTAACCTTAAGAGTTATTGCGTGCAGGAGTTTTAAATATTTTTATTTTTATATGTTAAGTAATTTAGTGTTTGAAGTTTATTTATAAACTTAAAAAACATTCTTATATTTAAAATGACTAATTTATTTTTATTCAGTTTAACGTTATAATTACAGTCTCTTGGTTTGCACTTATAATAGTAACATTTAATGATATTAGATATTTATAATTTAATTAATCATATTAAAATAAAAGTTTGGTTTTAATTCACTTATTTTGACATGTACAGTATATCTGTTCCCCTTTTGTTTTTTTGGGTCAAGGATTCCGTTGTTTGTCATATTTTCAAACACACAATTCCCTGGTAAGTAGGCAATTTCTGTACGAACGGAAACATCCGTTGCGTCTGACTTCCGATTTCTGACCGGGTCACGAATCACAAGGATAAAGTTATTACACTTATCTCTCTCTGTTATTCCTAAAATAACCTTGTAACATAAGATATCAAGCTTAACATGCATAAATTCTTCAAGATAGGGTAATGGTCAAATTAGATCATTAAATATGTCAGTTTGGAAAATAAAAATGTTAATTAATTTTGTGTGTGAAGTTTATTTCTATACATAAAAAGTATTTTTTATATTTTAAAATGACATTTTATTATTATTCAATTCACCCTCATGATATCAACCTCTTAGTTTATATTTATTATAGTAACATTGGATGATATTAGATATTTTAATTAATCATATTAAAAAATTTTAGATTTATTTTACTGTAGTTTGTCATGTATAGCCTGTCCCCTTTCCTTTTGCTCTGTCAACGAATTTGTCGTTGGCCATATTTTCAAACACACAATTCCGTATTAATTAGTCAATTTCTCTTTGATCATAAATATCCGCTTTGTTTGACTTCTGACTTTTGACCCCGTCTACCCACTCTCTCTCTATAATAGAAATCAGATTTTCTGATGAGTTTTACTCTGTCTTATTCTGTCTCATAAAATCTCAGTTATTTATTTTGCGAGATTTACTTGAGTCCCATGTGAACCCCACATAAATGAATGGCTGAGATTTATTGGACACAATAAAACACTATAATATTGGACAAAAGATCTGGACTCTCCAAAATACCAGACCGCTCTCCTGTTCATTGCCCTAGCACCGAACTTCTAAGTTATCAGGATTTAAATCTGTAACCTGTTATTCCGCTAATAATTTCTAGAAATCATAAACAATGCTCATGGTTAAAATTATAGTTCATCGAATGAAACTTTTCTAACCTCTTTTATGTTAAGTTTAAAGACTCGCTAATTTCTTTACCAAAATTTAATATTATAATGTTTTCATAAAACATCTTTTTATATATTTTTGTTAATTAAGTATAATCTAGAAGTCCATCATTAAGTGTTTGATGTTAAAGAATCTCATTCAATTAGAATACAGTTTTATATGTGAGTTTTGTAAATAACAATAACAATTTCGTTGAATGCAAGACTTATTTTAATAAAATATTAAATTTGTGCTGGCGAGTGACCTTCTAGATAAGTACGAATGTGGAAGCATAAACCACAGTTTGTCCCTAGCGTGAGGCCAATCGAAAATTATTTGGAATTAAAAGCAAATAATATATATTATAACATTCAAAGTCGAAACCAGCCTTCTTAACGAAGAATATTTCATTGAGTCAAAGATAAAAGGCATGGCAGGCGGCTGATCCAAGCGCTACGTGACTCAACACCTCGCTATAAAATGAGGGAGTTGGATAAAGCTTTTACATGCAAACCAAAGAGCTAAGATACACAAACATGAGAAAGTTAAGCCTAGCTCTAGCTTTCCTTCTTTGTCTACTGTCCAACGCCATTGCCCAACAGTGTGGGCGGCAAGCCGGTGGCCGGACTTGTGCCAACAACCTCTGTTGTAGCCAGTGGGGATATTGTGGGACAAGCGATGACCACTGTTCGCCGTCGAAAAATTGTCAAAGCAACTGCAAGTCCAGTACTGGTAATACTGGAGGTGGTGAAAGTGCTAATAATGTGAGAGCTACTTACCATTTATACAACCCCGAACAAAATGGATGGAACTTGAATGCAGTAAGTGCTTATTGCTCCACTTGGGATGCCAATAAACCTCTGGCATGGCGGAGCAAGTATGGTTGGACTGCCTTTTGTGGTCCAGTTGGTCCCCGTGGTCAAGCTTCTTGTGGCAAGTGCTTAAGGGTAAGATCAGTTACAGCTAATATTTTTCTTTTTCTTTTAGATGATCTAAAGTATTGTCATATATATAGAGTCTTGAAATTTTTGGAGTTTGCAGAAAATTCTAATGGTTTTCATTTACATAAAAAAAATCATACAGGTCACGAATATAGCAACTGGATCTCAAACAACAGTGAGAATCGTTGATCAGTGCAGCAATGGAGGCTTAGACTTGGATGTTGGAGTGTTTCGACGATTGGATACAGATGGAAGAGGGAACGCCCAAGGTCACCTTATGGTCAATTATCAATTCGTTAATTGCGGTGATTAATTATGTGTGATCAACCAATTAATCCAATGCAAAAATAAATATCTTGCTTTCTGAATAAAATAATGCTCATATTATGTAATGTCGTACACTTCTGATCTACTTATAATAATTAATAAAGGTACAATTACAGTCTTAAGTTATTCATACCTCCATTAATATTTTTCTTGGTTTATTATGACTTCAAGCTATTAAAGGTGGTGCTTAAATTGGTAATAAAGTTTGAGTTTACTTTGAACCTCACGTTGTATGATTTTATCCACACACAAAAAAAAAAAAAAAGATTCCATTTCGTTGGTGCCAAGTGCCAGGGTCCTGAAAACTGCAAAATCCTAAAATTGAAAGAAGTGTATAGCTTCCTTCTGATAATGGAATTCTTTTTACAGTCCAAAAACCAATAAAAGTAATCAATGATAGTTTTTTTACGTACAGAAACGCAAATATCTTGAGTGGTTTACTGCCAAATTTTGTATATGCTGTCTAGTTCTTTGTGTGAACCACCAGAACTGAAGCTATCAATTCAACGCAAACCACTAACTAGTTTCTTTCACCTAATGGCAAGACAGGAGGCATTCGTAAGTGTGAAATTTGGAATCTTCAATTCCACAGATATAACAATGAAAGTTGATTCCTCACCGACTTTTTGGCACACCCTTTGCCAAGTTTTATGTTCGTTTTAATTCCACTGGATCTTGGATTAACCCTATCACGTTTTCTCTCCTGTGTTCACTCTAAGGATGGAGATTGGCACAAAGTCTGAGCCTTTAACCAAAAGGTTTACATAAACTCGAGGTAAGTGAAGTAATCATCGATTGTCCCAAGCGACCTGCCCTTCTCTCCATATACCACCATTAACAGTTAAATGCTATCTTAAGAAACCAACCATTGCCTCCTAAAGGGCAAAATGTCCATTTCTTTAGGTCAATTATACGAAAAGCGATGTGTAAGAGGAAAAGTATTCTCGCACTAATTGTTAACAGTCTCGAGTCTATGTAAAACTGGCCAATTTCTGCAGCATTTAGACAACACATATCATAAAAAGTATTCCAAAATTAACTTCTCCAAAGCATGATGATTTTACCACTTGGTAGGGAAATTTCTCACTGATCTACATTGGGAACCAACAATTAGATCTAAATAGAAATGCAGAATACGTGAAAGTAGAGCTATTGTACCAACTTCCAATTTATTCCCTCATACACTCTCCTTTGAGCTTGACGCTTCAAGATCCAGTTTCCTCTCTTCGCTAACTGGAGTGGGTTTGTCTACAGGTGTATCTGGGGCAGAATCAGGATCCTTTTTAAGCTCAGACTCGAATTCTTTTGCAGCCTGCAAATTATCATACACACTTCTTTTTCTAATCAAAATGAAGTCATAGAAACGTAAAGGAAAAAATTTCCCCGCATAATACACAAACAAAATTCCAATCATCAACAAGCAGAACTGGTTTCTTGTGCATCGATGCATAAAGTAAATTCAGAAAGTAAATTAAGAAACTAGTGTCCATGATTAATTTCATTGTTAGAATAACACAATGTGAATGGTCAATAATGCTAATGAAACCCCCAATGATCTTCAAACCAGAGACAACTTACATTAGATATACAAACTGTCTAAACTCCACTCTTTCCCTAAAGTTGGATATACCTGTTACTGTGCCAATTCCCAACTCAAAATTTTCAGTCTGCTTCTCATATTTATAGCAAGATTTCTTATTATAAGATCTCTAAATCACAACATCAAGTCTCTAAATTGAAGAGCTATCGGTCTCAATTTGGCAGACATACCATCTGTAGTTTACTTGATTTGTTCTTAGAAAGAAGTAGCTGAGTCTGCCAAATTGAGACCGATGGCTAGCAGAACTCTACAACAGAGAATTAAGACAAAAAATAGAGAGCTTAAATCAAAGGAATGAGTAGGAGGGCAAACAAAACTGCTCCACTTATTTAGTCCAAGTAAGGGATTCAGTATTACGATAAATCAGTTAGTCGATATATTTCTTTGAGGTACCTTACTTCCTCTCAAATGCAGCCACTAAATCATGTTCTGATGTGATGTATATGATTACACAAATCCAAATACGCTTCCTTCACGTATAAATTGGCAACCAGGACAGTTAAATGAAGTTCCCAGGTTTCATGACACTTGTTTTCCTATATTTCCTTGAAAACTGCAAGGAATAACATTGTTCAGAAATGCCTAACTACAACTACCTCTAAAAGGATTACACCACCAATTCTGTTTGCTACCTATTGACTCACTAAAGATTCCTGGCATTCTTGTGGTCTAGAAGTATATGATCATTCTCCTTCAGAAGAAAACAACTATAGCTTCAAAATTTCACAATTCTTGTACCAAGCCACATTTAAAACTAGATGTATAAACTAAAATAACAGCCAAAACCTAAAAAGTAATACGGAGTTGGGTCCTTCTCACCAGTTGCAACTCTAGGACACACACACACACACTCACATGATGGGAGAACAGAAAGCAGAAAACTAATTTGATAGTGAGTTCATTTTCAAAGGTCCTATACCAAAAGGTACAAGTAACTAAAGCGTGACAACTGACAGAGAAAATATGAAACAAGAGAGCAAGGACTTTGCATCACTATGTTCATTTCAACATTCACAGATGATATATTTTCAACACAGGTCCATGTATGGTCTTAAATGCTATTGAAATAGGAAGCCACATATCCATAAATACCCTTTTGATCAATTATAAAAAGCTTTAAAAACAGAAAGCCAAATTTCAAATTGTCCAAGTATAACAATCCACTATGAGTTAAAAATAATATGCTAGGAACAGGTTTCACAACCAAAGGGCCAATAGAAAATGCCATCATAAGTTCCCACATGTTTCATCACTGTCGGTAACTATACTTCGTGCCAATAAACAAATATAGGGACAAACATAGGACTCCTAGATATCTGTATCTTATATGGAATGTCAATGGTGATGTATTAAGTGGGCTTTTTTTTGGTTTTCCACTTCTTCTCCATTTTGAGAGGACGGTATAAGATTTTCGTAGAGAAGAAACAGGGAAAAGCATAAAAAGCAAACTAAGTTCAGACTATCATCGTAAAAACCCATTGCCCACTAACTGTGGTCGAAATTGTTTGGTCATTGATACTCAAAAACATTTGTGCAATAATGCAAGTAGCTTAGTCCTACTTTAACTTCCTCTTTTATATGAATTCCATCCAACTCTAAAAGAAACACAAGTATGGATGACATACAATAAGAAACTCATCCCGGTCCAGTATACAAAAGATTTGGTTAAATTAGTACACGACAATAAAAAGCTAATCTTGCTGATAGGGGTAGCAAAAAGTGTCTAACTCGGGGTTTTAGACGCTATTTTTCAACCATTATACTTGAGAAATATTACTTGGTGCTAACAGAATCAACAATTCCATTACAGCTCAACCTAATCAACTCTTTGGGAATTTAGCACACCAATTTGATTGAAATCAATATTAGCATGGCAAAGACATGCTGAAATCCTTTACCTATTTTATCCAACTCCCTTATATGCCCCAAAAAAGAAACTCCAATATACAGAACAAGTAAATCATTTCAGTTACATTTTTCTATCCTTTTGCTTTGGTATGACCTCGTGAAGCTTCAGAACAAAGAGTAGATCCTTAAAGAACATAGAAAGCACATCTTTACTCAGTCCAATTCCTACTGAATCTAAAATGAGATAGACCAACAATGAACCGTTAGCTTAAACGAAGTTACAGTTCACTTTCTCAACCAAAATGACCTGGACAAAGAGCAAGTAGTAGTTCCAAACCTTCTATTCTTCACATGGATAGCAAAAAGATTAAGATGAAAACACCGACCTGTTGAAAGCTCTTCACAGTCTTCCCAATACTCTTGCCTACTTCAGGCAGTTTTTTGGGCCCAAAAACCAAAGCAGCAACTCCAGCAATCACAACCAGTTCAGGGACTCCCAGGCCGAACAAAGCATTACAAGTACGACCCTTTTGGGTTCTTACACTTCTGCTTCTGGTTTTGCCTAGAACCAGAGTATTGTTGTAGAACTTGTTGGTTTGGTTGGGAAAAGCAGTGCTGTTGAAGAAGGCGGAACGAAAAGAAGAGAAAGGTAGAGACGATGGGCTCTTGGAGACGGAAAGAGTCATAGAACAGATCTCCATGGTTTATTTTGTTACTAATTTTCTGGGTGCTTTAGGGGTTTTGAAGATTTTCTTGTATGCTACTGATTGAGGAAGATGGATAATAGAGGCACATGGTTGGTAAGGGATATTTTGCGTTTTGACCTGGGGACCCAAAAAGAAAAAAAAAATATTTATATATAGTTATGTTAGTAAAATTACATTGAGATAAACAAGAAAACATTGTGGTTGAGTTCAGTATTTGGAGTGAGTGTGGTTTGTCTGTTAAGGTGACTGTGTTTTGATTTTGAGTTGTTCTAATTACAATACATAAAGCTGGCTGTTGGAGTTACGGTGAAGAAGACATAGTTCAGATAAATTTACTACAAAATTAAGCAGTAACATTTAAGTTGGGCATTAATTGTTGGTTGGACTCAAAAAGTGGCTATGGCTTCTTCAGTCTTCATTTCACTGATTCACCATTTATTATTTCCACCAACTACGGTCCCATCTAGAATCAGTGTGCATCAAAATTTTTGAGTTTTTAAGCCATGTCTATAAAAAAACAAGTTGAATATCAAATCTTAAGAAATGATTTTAAATGTTATTGGATGAATTTATATTTATATTTTCTTATACTACTTGGTAAATAAGATTTTAATTTTGCACTATCTATTCTTAGAAAAAAAAATAGTTAAATAAAGAGCCTTTTTTATGAGACATTATTTTTCTTACTAATTTCTTATATTAATTTTCTAATATAAAATTCTAATTGTTATTTATTCTTCCTTGCAAATAACAACTAAAGGAATACTAAAATTAAAAAATTTCCTTTTCAACTCTTCTTAGAGAAAAGAATAGCCTATCTATTTTTTCAGAAAGCTATGAATACTATATAAAGTGAATATAGATTGCTATGAATACTATAATGTCTTTCTCTTTAAATTTATCTTTTAGGAAGGCGTTAGCCAAGTTTTAGACATAGGGCCTTTGGCATAGTAGTGAAACGCTAATATTCATCTAAAAATGATAGTAAAGATTTTCACTTAACTTAGAAGAAATCAAGACAAGGGTAGCTCCCCTCCAATTCCTTTTATTTCTTTACTATGCATTTCAAATAGTTCCATCTATCATAACACATTTAATACCTTTAATACACCATAATTAATGTCAAAATTCTAACTCCTTAAGTAGAGGAAAAAAAAAGAAATATAAATAAATTTAAAATTAAATTAAATAGCAACCCACTTAATGTCAATCCTTACTTAGAATATTAGGGGTCTCAATTACTCCTCTAAGTATTTAGGTATGAAGAATCTCCTTAAAATCTTGAAACTAAACCAAAGTAAAATATCATCATTTTAATGAAATTTCCTCTAATGATTTTGTAAATAATTCACTACTAATTATCTGTCCCAAGTAATGTTCCTTACTTACTTGCTTGGAACCCTGATTCCTTTAGTTTTTTAGTTACCCACTCCTCAAAATCAATTCATCCACATAGAAACCACTCATCTTCCATCCAATACCTATCTCTAAATCATCCTTGTTTATGACTCTACTAATTATGATTTGATAAAGATAATAATTATATAATTATGATTTCAATTTTGAGATAATTTAATGCACATATTTATAGTTTTGATTTTGGGTCTTTTGTTTAACCTTTAAACTTTTGATTAAAAAACTTCTTTGTTGTGGTATACAAGCCATTTCATTAATTTGATAGGTAATTTTTCCAATTTTAATATTTTCCTATAAAAGTAGTCACAATATGCATACGTTACAAATATCATTAAATATATGTGATTATGGTCAAGTTAATTAATGTACTTATCGTTTAACTATTTTAGAATTTAAAGGAGTCAAGAAGAAAGGATTTTTTCTTCCATTTAAATTGCATTTCATCACATTTGTACCAAACCACAAACAAAAGTCACTTATGGTTACGAGATACAAAGAATTGACATTGTTGAACTACTGATAGAAGATGACAAATAAGTGCATTTACAGTCGTTAATGGGGCTTTTAAGCCAATATTTGAAAAAAAAAACTAACAAGTTGAATGTCAAATTTTAAGAAATGATTTTAAATGTTAGTCAATGAATTTATATTTATATTTTATAGTATTTGGTAAATAAGATTTTGTATATTATCTGTGTTTAAAAAAAGCTAGATAAAGAGTATTTTTGCGAAACATTATTTTTTCTTAATAATTTCTTATGAAAAATATTGAATTTTTAGTATAAAATTTTAGTTAAAAGTCTTTTCAATATATTCTCATTTCGTAAATCATAAAATAAAAATTTTATTATTAAAATCAATATAATTCTATATAAATTATTTTTAAGTTATACTTTTATGAGTTTCACATATAAGTTCATATCAATTATATTAACTTTATAAGTTTATCAATTTATTAATTTTGCTTTTCACTCTGTAATAAAAGAAAATAGAGGTATGTTTTATGGAGATATTATATTTTTTCTTATTATTGCCCTAATTCTTTCTTTAGAAAATTTTAAAATTCTTATAACTTATTTTAATTTTAAGTTTTTATGTCTTCTTATTGTATTTGTTTCTCTACTTTATTTTCTTTTTTATTATGTGTTTCTTGAATTTAATATATCAAGATGTTTTGTCTTATTCATTCACGTGACTTTGCTCTAATCACTCTTTTAGATTTTTTTTATCCATAATCTTCTATTCTCTCTACTTTCCTTATGTCTTTTTATTATTTATTAAAGATTTTTGTTATATAAAATCTTCCTTAATTTCCCTTAAGTCTTTAATTTTATTCTTAAGGGTATGTTTGGATGTGGGTGGAGGGATGGAAGTGAATGGAATGGAATAGCTCAAATGACTCAGGCCATTGTTTGGGAGTCTATTTTGAGACAGGATGGAATGACAATTAATGACTTTGGAAGCCATCATTTGCCATCCAAAATCCAATATTTTGTGACCTCCCAAATTGGGGGGTCAGGGATAGAATGACATTGCTTACCTTCCAAACCCTAATTTAATGACAAAAATACCCTAAAAAATTAATGAAATTACAACCTTAGTCTAGCAAATACCTACGCGGCTACATGTTACTATGCCCATTGTGTTTCTCCTTTAACTGACTTCTTCCATTGACAAACGTTTTCCTCCATAGCTACTAGGCTCATTTGTCCCTCGGAAGATACATTGCTTAGAGGATATTATAATTTATAGAACTGTTAACCTCAATGCTATAAATAATAGTTACGTTAATGCTGATAAGGTGAAAAAAGTTTTTTTTTAATGCATTGTGAAGGTTCATAAATTTTAAATATATTATTAGTATACACTGTGAAATGTAGAAATAGATTTACAACGCCAAAAATGATTATCAACCATAACAAGAAACATGAATAAATGTCTAACGAAGAGTACAGTGCGATGAGGATTAATGAAAAAGAACAAGAAAGTTGATTGCTTATATAAGAAAATGACAAAACTATATTCTGGGCATCCTACAATTTG
>JAOSBP010000003.1:23019927-23031060 GCA_027563825.1 Erythroxylum mucronatum
GAGTTACACAGTGTACAAGTCGAGTTATGCAGAGTACAAGTCGAGTTATGCAGAGCACAAGTCGACTTACACTTACACTAGACAATGGATCAGATGCTGGAAAACATTAATTGGCATGTAACTACCAACAACTATTGTATAGAATGTTTCAACTAACAAGATGTAGCTAAGTTAATCTGTTATCAGGCAAAGCTACCAGGTACTTTGGCGCGAATAAAAGTAAATGTGAGGTGTGCAGACAAAACATCTTGATCGTTATAACACAAAATATAGCAGGGATTGCAGAATGAAAAATACCTATATACATCCCGTGTTCTCTCCAAATCACCGGCATCAAGTTCTTCATACAATGCATAATTGATCCTATTCACATATAAAGAAAAAATAATTATCAAGACACAACTAAGCATGAAATACTACAAGCTTATCCACTTAGATCCACCAAGGACTCAAAACTTACCACAAGTAAATATATCTTTGCCAATATCTCTTCTCGTCAGCAGGTGACACATTTGAAATTGCACGCTCATAAACCTCCCTAATCCTTTCCTTGTTCCCAACACTGAATATAATTGAATACTACAGACAAATTTTTTTAAACGTAATAAGCAAAAGGAAAAACATGAATTGCAGCCATAAACAGTAAAAACTCAAAGCATATCGAATTGAATAGAATATCACTAGAAAGTAAGAAATCAAAGAACAAAACGATCCTAAAACTTCTCTTTCTAGAGTCTAAATTGTTCTACACCAACCGAACAAAATAAACAGCAACAAGAAGAAATAAATCTAAACCGAAAATAGATCTTAGCAAACTTGAGATTGAAAAAAAAGGACATAACAAAAATAAAAGCCCAAAACATGTAACCAATATTTCTACACTAGCTCTACACTAGAAATTAAATGGATAAGAATATGACAAAAAGAACCAAAGAGCTAACAAGATCTTGTCGAATGGTTTTATCGGAGCTAGAGTACGACGGCGTGTGCGAAGATGTTTCCTTTCACAGCAGGGTGCACTGAGCACGTGAGAAGATCCTTTGCGCTAGCGACAACGCCTTTAAGGCTTTCAACCCCTTGAAGAGCTAGTCTGTGGATTCGGGGAATGCTTGGACGTCTCAGTGGCTAAGATGAAGAAGGTGGCGTCTATTTCACCTTCACTAGGGGGTTTTTGTTTATGGGCAAAGAAAATCCGTCCGAAATTGCTCAAATCCAACAGAAATTGCTCAAAATTTGACGAAAATGGGTGAAAAGTCACCAGCGAGCATTGAAAGCACAATGGAGAGGTTGTGAGTTATGAGCGGGAGGCTAGGGCTAAGACGATAGAGAATAATAAAACAACATAATGAACTTATTCGTGTACAACATAAAGCAGAGAAAGAAGAAACCAGAGAAAAAAAGAGCGAGAGTGAAATTTTAAATATTAAGTAAACAAATCAACCGCGACGTTTTATTTTACACTTTTTTGTGACGTTTAAATAAAAAAATGTCACAAAAAAGTGTAAAATAAAACGTCGCGGTTGATTTGTTTACTTATAAAAAAATGTCACAAAAAATGTTATAAATTTTTCATGTTTTATAAAAAAGTCTTAAAAAATTTGAACTTTTCATGACGTTTTTTAAACGTCACAAAAAGTCTTTACAATTTGTGGCATTTTTTCAATAAAATATCACAGATTGTATTAATTTTTTGTAGTGTTAAATATTGTGAAAGTCGTGAAACATTTGAGAACAAGGCCTTCTTGGTTAACGATCTCGTAGGAAGGCTGAGTTTTCTTTAACGAACCTACGTATGATTGTTGTTGAAAGGTGCATGTGCAACTTTGGTATAAATTCGATGTCTAGAAAAACCTTTATAATACCAAGACTTTAAATCTTCGGTATTTTTATTTAGACCGTCAGCCACTGTTCTGATGGAAAGTGACCTTTCCAATGACTATAAAATATGCTATTGCCATACTTAAAAAAAGCTCTCTTGAGTCATTATATATGTTTTTCTTGCTATTTTATTTGCTTTATTTAAAAAAGTATTTGGTGAAAACTTATAATCAAGGAGCTTATTACCTTAAATATTTTGCCACTTAGGAGGATAAATATCTTCTTTGAAAAGGATCCTGCATTAACTCAACCGTGACTTCTCAAATTGAAAATGAAATTCAATGCTGAATGGTGAAGTAATTGCTTTTTCTTCTTCATTTACAAATTAATACTGGAGAAACATATAATGTCAAATTCCACACTGCTTCTTGACTACATATACACACAACTCAATCCAAATAACTTTGACCTGGAGGCCTAATTGTTGGTCTCTGGATATAAGGTTGATGAAGAGCCATATCAACCCTCGCATAAATGTAAATAATCTGATATGATTTGACTTCTAAAACCTAATATATCTTGCAACTTTGGTCCAAGGATATTATAGTATATATGAATATGAGAATACCAATTAGAAATCTAAGTGCAAACATGTTTGTAACTAACACTGTCTAGTACGGAGTACTGAGGCGAGCTGGTTGGATCCAAAAAGCTTAAGTTTTTGACCAGAGTCGCAGTGAGAGTAGTTGCTACGTACTAGACCGTTACAAATAAAAGATTAAGACTGGTTGAATCTAAATGGGAAGAAAACGTGAACGGCAGGATTTAATCCTGTAGGAGCAGAGCCCATATGATTTGTAGTCATGCTCAATAGCCACTCTTGGACTCAAAGGTTGAGCCCGAACCCCAAGGGCTTCCGGTCGCAGACCCGACCACCGCTGAAGGATTGAATCACGGTTTGATCCCAGCCAGCTTCTCAGGAAGGCGGCCCAGTGCTCGGTGCGCACAAGGAGTCACCACATTGGATGAACTCCCACACTGCCGCTGCCGAGACTCGAACCTGAGACCTTAGACTCAGTTTCCTTCCCAATGACCAATTGGGCTACCTGCGCGAGTTATGTAGAACCTTAAGATGCATAAGAATCACATGCAAAGTTTTTAGTGATTGGTCTTTGGGAAGAGGTTGATTAGCTAACGATGCTTTTAGTGATGCTGTGAATGAGAGCCAAGGTTTTGAAATTCTGACTGGACATCAGACAGGAGGTTTTATTGATCACCGGTTTAATCGGTTCGATCGGTTCAACCACCAGTCGAACCGATGTGACGTCATAATTATGCAATAATTATATTTAATTATATATAATATTAGTAATATTATGAAAATAGAAAAATATACCAAATAATATAAAAATATAAAAAATAAAAAATTCATTGAACCAGTGATCGAACCGGACCGATTCAACCAGTCAATTGACCGATTATTACTGGTTCTCACTGGTTTAATTAGGGACCGATTTTTAGGAGTCACCCGGATCGGATAGCCGATTGGTTACCTGTCAAACTGGTTGAACCGGCCGGTTCAGTCCGGGTTTCAAAACAATGATGAGAGCTAACGATAAAAAAGATGGTTGACCCAAGAAAAATTCAAAGTTCGGCAAATTACGCAAAACTAAAGTGAGAGAAAAGAAATTAAGATAGCAATATTAACTCTGATACCATAAAAAAAGTGGAAAAATGCTTCAATTGATATATTTTGTGCAAATATATATATTAGTTAAGTGTAGATACAATTTGTACAAAGGAAAAGAAACATTACACTAATTGTTTAACTTATAATTAGCTAAGTAACTAAATGACATCCTTATGATTATGCCTTGGATTCTTATAACATATACAATCGATAGTTAGCATTCTCAAGATAATTTGTTATCCGATGTTTGTTTTCTTTCATTTTTTTAGTTTTAGTTTTAGTTTTTAAATTTAGTTAAAAAAACCTGTTTTTTTTTAGTTGTTTTGTTTTTGCTTTCAGTTTTAGTTTTTTTTGTCTAGTTTTCAAAATTTATAAAAATCACAAACAATAGTTTTGTTTTCTGTTTTTAATAATCTAATTTACTATCAGCTAAATATATATTATTTAATTTGTTAATTATTAATAAGAATTATGAATAATTTAATATTATATTTAATTAAATAAAAATATTACTAATTTTATTTTATTTAATTTTGTAATTAAATTAACTTAATTTAATAATTATTAATAAATATAAATAATTCTAAAATATCTTCAACATATATAAGTTTCAAATAAAATTTTTATTTAAAAATTAAAGTATATTTAAAATTAATAGTAATTTATAAATAAAATTTATTTTAAAATTATTTATTTTAATAAAATAAATATTTTCATTAATACATTATTTAAGGGATTAAAATAAATTTAACTAATTAAAAACAATTTATTTTTAAATTTTATCTAATATGTAATTATCATCAATAATAAAAATATAACTATATTAAGATTAACACCAAACAATTTTTTGTTTTTAACAAAAACTAAAATTAAAAATCGAAGACAAAATACTACCACAAAAAAATATAAGTGAAACCAATCAGCTCCCAACCTTTCTACCGATTATCTTCTGTTAATTTGATTATTATTATTATTATTAAAATTAATATTTTTCTTCTAGATTTGATTATTATTATTTTATTTCTTATATAAAAAAATTCTAGCTACTTGTGAATATGCCACTAGTTTCTTGTGTAGAAATAACATTAATATTTTTACGTGATGCTTATCAAGTCTTTGAATTGGCATGCACAAGTACTGCATATAAATTCTTCTATTTTTTTTCCCCATTAGACTCTGCTGCACAGGAACGTATACCCCAGCAGCCCAAGCTATGCAAGGATGCCGTTCGTCCCATGCTGTTCCCTGTTTGTCCTGCTGATCCAGTATTTGGCTACACATTTTCAGCAGAAGAAATGTCTCCTGAACCATTGTTGTTTGGAGGCTGATATATGATATTATTTGGGTTATCTTGAACAGGAATAGCAACATCTGTTAACGTCTCAGAATGGCTTCCCTCAAATGACGGCGTCCTCGTAATGGATATGTTGGGCATGGAATGGAACATAGGGCTCAGGCCAGTAATTCGTTTGACAGCCTCCTCAGCCATCTTTACCTGCATAAGAACAATTCAAACATTTATACATCCACGTACAAGCATTAATGAACACCTACAAAACAGATTACAGAATATAATATGCCCGTTTGTTTATTTACATGTACTAAGTAATGCACGCTTGTTTATATATGGGGTGAGAGAGAGAGAGAGAGGTCCTAAGACCATTAAGTTTCAATCGGGGTCAGTGCTTAGCAAGCATTAAGACAGGGTATGTGCTGTAAGGTCTGGAACAACATTTAACATGGCACTTAGATTACGGACATCTTCCAAATTTTACCTTAACCCTCAACGTGTCTACATCAGCTTTTAAAACTCTATTGTCAACAGCTGCCTCATTGTACCTCTGGTTTATGCCTTTGAGACGTTTCAAAAGCAAAGAATTTTCAACTAACAATTGAGAAACCTGTAATGGGAAAATTCTTAGTTCTTCCGGGGGAAATCAACAATAAGAAAGAGAAGAACCGCACCTGTGTCTCAAGTTTGGTCAAATGAGCCTGCTTTCTCCTTTTCAATCGTCTAGCTGATTCTCTATTCGAAAGCATTCTGAAACGCATCCACAAATTTAATTTTAGGGAACGAAATTAAACGGTAAAACTTGATCCACAAATTTACAAATTTATGTTTGAAAGGAAGTGTGATCTTTCCATCAGGTGTGCTACTACCAACTATTGGCACCAACCCCCTAAGGCCATACATGAACCTGGAAGAACAACACCTGATCTAGTAATAGAGATTATGGTAGTACTCTTCTCCTGTCTCTTGGCAACAATTTAATATCCTGTTTTACTTGATCTTTTTAAACAAAGGCTGGTGACTACGCTACTAAAATTCTACATAGATGATAAAAAGAAGTGAAATTTTCTGCCGCAAAACAAGGGTAACTATCCTAAAAGAAACAGATGTAGCTAGTTACTGTCAAAGGAAAAAGTTGCTCATTGTTAAACTTATGAGTAATTTCTTTAACTTGTAATTCCACAATACAGAAATCACATTACCATTTGCCGCTGTTAATAGACATTTAACAGTAAAAAGTAAATCTCTTCTCCTTGGCATGCAAAAGAAAATGAGTCCATTTTTCAGGGTCCTGGAAATGGTAAAGGTATAGCAGAAAATAACATTTGCAGCACATTCTGGAACACAAGATCTTGCAAAAAGTTAGAATAATCAAATTACAGAAGTCAAAATTTCATAAAACATGGAGAATATGTCATTTTCAACATCTATGAGATCAAACTTATGCTTGCAACTAGAGAACAGAGATATCAGTTACCTCCTTGCACGTTTTGCATCAACATGATGCATATTTTCCGTCATTTCTGTTTCAGATTCATTTTCATCGTCTTTTGACAGGTCTTTTGATGATCCACTGGTGGTTGGCTTGTCAGGGAGGTCAGATACATTTTGTATAGCACGTAAAGAGGAAATCCCGAGCAGTTTATTAGCATCACTATCTTGTGACCTGGACAAATCATACCCCACTACTGTACGGGTAATAAGGAGGGAAATAACTAAGAGTAAAACCATTATTCAATCAAGAGAGACTCAACCCTATACCTAGTGGAAAACGAAAATGGCGTCATTACACAATTATTGTTTGTGAAGATTGGCAATTGTGGCACAGAAGTTGGAAATCTTGAGCATTGTGGGCTCTTAAATCAAACATATTTCTTCACTTACAACTAGGCCAACAACTCTGGTTTCCCAATGGCTACCTTTTAGGTCATTGTTCCGCTAATGAATCTTTTTGCGATTCCTACTGTTTCCCTGGGACCTAATACCGTGGATAAATATTTGGTCATATGAATTCTATTTACCAAATTAGCTAAGTTATTTGACCTCATCAAAAGCTAGTATTCAGTAATGCAGACAGAACACATCCTCAAAATAAGAGGGTTACGCTTATACCATATATACATAAATATGAAAAAAAATTGGGAGGTGCAAACCTTCAGAATGAACATGAGTCGGTAAATTCGCAGCAACTGAAGTCTGTGATCCGTAGTCGAGTCCAGCAGGAGAATCTTCAGGTTTTAGGAAAGATGCCTGATGGCAATAAAAAAAACACATTAAGTTGGCAAGAACAGACATGTCTGATTAAAGAAAAATAAATCCAAGACAACCTAAACAAAGACAAAAAGACTACTAATGACCTCACTCGAACTTATAATTCCGTTTAGCAGAAAACCAAAACAACATTCACAAAAAACAAAACAAAGATCTAAACTTTCACCTCATCGCTCTCTCTTCCGATTTCAACAAAATAAACTAAACATAAGCAGGAAAAAGGATGAGACCCTCCGAAGGAAACAACCAACAAGCTCAGACTTTTCATTTCCTATGCTCCTAAGAAAATAACGCTCGTATCATATAGATTATGTTTTTAAGGAGAACCGAAAAGGCTGTTACCCGAAACAAGGAAACGGCTGCACAAGCTGAGTCGATTCTACTCTTAGGAAAGGCCTGGTACTCGGCGGAATCTACGGGAATGTTAGAAACACCACCACCACAACCCCCATCACCAATCGACGACGAAGTGGTCTTACGTGAACCATGATACCTGATTCCCACGACATTCTTTGCGGTCGAAGAAGAGGAGTCGGAGCCAATGTCCTGGAGAAACCGTTGAAAATCCCACTCGGATTCGCTCTCGTCGCGGAGTTTGATGGGCTGCGTTGGCGGGGACCAGTGGTGGTCGGAGATATCTTCCACCGAGAAAACTCTCTCCATTATTTTTGTTTTCGGGGAACGATGGGAATCTTTGCAGCAGAAGCACAAGTCACGTAGAAGTTTTTATGAAATTTGAAGGGACGGAAGATGTGTCTCCATGTCTGTCCTATTGGTTTGGTGTCAGATCTGATGTAGGTTTGAGGTGGCAAGTGGATAAGTGTGGGTCCTACTGGGAAGATAAATCTTGTTTATGACACAGTCAACTAAGCCCCGGAGGAGTGTTCATATGAGATTTTTGCCTTTTAATAATAATAAACACAAAAAAGTTTATAAGCTTTAAAAAGTCACTAACAAAAAATAAGTTCCAAGTACCTAATACTACTTACTATCACTGTTAATGAAATGTCCATATCCTATTGCGTTTCTGTATATTCTTTTGTACATATACACATATATCATCCATTTGAAAAAGATATTCATTTATTATATTAATAAAGTTATATGCCTATCATCATTATTAGTGCAATTTACATAAGATTATATATTTTTTAAAGGATAAGATGCTTAAGTCCGTTACAGATAATCTGAAGATAAGATGCATAAGATCTATAATCTACAAATGCTTCCTCGTAAAAGAGCAAGATTTATATGAGCAAGATTTTCTAAGCATTTATTAAAAGAGAAACCATAAACACTAAGTCATCTATGAATATCTTTATGATTTTCTCAATTTTCTTGGAGAAAATACTTATCATATATTTTTGAAAAGTGACAGGTGCATTGCATAATCTGAATAAGATCCTTCAGTAAGCAAATGTACCAAATGAGCATGTAAAGGTAGTATTTTCTTGATTCTTTGGTGCAATCGGGATCTAAAGATAACATGAAAAGCCATATAAAAGTAGTAACACTCATATCCAACCAATCTTTCAAGCATTTGATCAATAAAGGGAAGGAAAAAATAATCTTTACAAGTTGTCGCTGATAAGTCAAATTTTGTGTAGATGATTGTGGAATGATTTGAATTCAATTTGACTTATTTCTTTGTGGATTGGAAGTTTTATTCAGTTAATTTGCTCACATTCTGATTGTATTACTTAGTAGGTACAAATGGTTGATTTTGGGGAAAAAGGGCACAACCTTCCTTATGGATGCTGGATCAAAGCCATTCAAGGATGATTGCAAGGAGAATTCCGAACCCGACAACTTTCAAGAAGGCTCCAAAAAGAAATGGTGTCAATTGGAAGGTCAAAGCCGTGGAAGCATTGAAGTGGGCCATGTCTGTTAAGCGGACACACATGTCCGTTTAACGGACATCAACTGGCAAAAGAACTCCCCAGACCCGAAAAGGTCCGTTAAACAGACACACATATCCGTTTAACGGACATCTTCCAGTGAAACACCTTTTCAGACCCGAGAAGGTCCGTTAAACGGACACGCAACACTCCCCTGTTTCGAAAAATTAGGTTTCTTAGGACACGAGGATTATAAATACTCACTGTTTAGACCTAATTAAGGGGGGATGGACACACAAAACGAAGTGACTACTTTTGGAGGCACAAATTAAGAGGGAGCTAGGGAATTTTGGGGATTCACCTAAGGATTTGGAGTTTTTACTCTTATTCTTCTGCTACTTTCTCTCTCTACTCCTTCTAAATGTTGAGCATTCTTGTATGTATTACTTTTGTTGAAATGTTCAAGAACTAAACCTCATTTAGGGTAAGGGATGTAGCCTATTTGAAGGAAGCTTTGTATGATATGGATGGTTGAATGGTTAATAAGAATTTCTGGGCTATGTTTATCTTCTTTGAACTTCATTATTGTCTCTATGCTTGATCTCCATCGATGCAATCATAGGAATCATTGGGTGTGCTGAAGAGTAAACCATGATTCATGCACTAGGAAGGTGAACACCTTGGGTTTAGAGTTAGAGATAACCTAAGCTAGCGTGAGGACTAAAAGTTGCTTATGCTTAATGAATTTGGTTAGGGAGTCATTACATTGAGAAATGAGTGTCTCTAGCAGAATGCTCCTATATACTTTGAGAAAAGATATAGGTATAATAGTGCCACTATTTTCATAGCCTACATTCAACTGATTTCATTTTGTGCATTTTAACCTTTTGAATAGGTGAACCCCTATCCCTAATTCTAAATCATTTATTAAAACTTTTCCCTAATTGTTTTGTTATCACTTACAATTTATTAATCACCCAACTCCAATCATTTTTATAATTTTCTGTCGATAGCATGGAATTAATTAGAGCTAAGTTGATCGGTCAATAAATTGGTCCTCGAGGGAGACGACTTTAGAATATTTGTTGTGTGGATACTAGGACGAATCTGTGCACTTGCAGAAATAACAGATCAAGTGTTTGGCGTCGTTGTCGGGGACCTTTTTGTTTATCGTCTCTTTAAGTCTAGTTATTCTTATTATCTATTTGTTTATCATTTGAATATTATTCCTCTACTGGATTTTGAACCTTGCCCTTGTTTGATTTCAGGAGTTACATGCACTTAAGGAACTAATGAAGCGTGAACGACGAACCATTGGTTGAATTCAATCCTGAAATTGAACGAACATGTAGGAGGAACAACGCTTAAAGGAGGAGAGAAATGGCTAACAACAACCAAATTCCGGAATTGCATGAAGAACCGGAGTTATAAAATGAATAATTCAACGGGGAAAATCAAGCTGAGCCGGTTGTTGTCAATCCTGCGGTGAGAAGAATTAGGGATTATCAAATGCCTTTTATTGCAGGGAATCCATTGTGCAATAGGTTGACGTAATGGCTAGTTGAAGAAATTGACTATTTAAAGAAGAGTAATAACACTTATGAAGCAATGAACATACACAGACTTTTGAAACATTTAAATAGCATCTATCTTCTTGAGAATCATATCATTCTTATTATGTATTAGAAAGTGAAATCACTCTATCAAAAGAGAAATTGTTACTTAAGATCTTACTTTTGATTTTATATTTTGTTTCTCTGTGAGCTTTTAGAAACTTGTTATACACTTAGTGTTGGATCCCGTTTCTGGAACCCAACTACTTATACAGATTCCCTCATACGAATGCAAGTTAGGACCGATTACCGAATGTCCAACCTCGGAAACCTTAGACTAATCCGAAACCGGCATAAATTTTTTTTTCTTCATCTTATTCATCTTAAATCCATTCTCATATTAATCTAGTCTCATGCTCCTTATTCAAATTAAGTCACATTCGAATTTCGGGTAAATCGGAGGTCAATTGAGAAAGTTATAAGCGAAATTGCAAAATGACCAAATGAATAGTGCTTTTGACCATATGAATAGTAAACGGCCAATTTCCGACCCTTATATCTTTTTACTCCGAATTCCGATCAGGACCTATCATATCTCGTTGGAAAAATCTTAACAAGTTCTACACATCTTAAGAAATACCTCCAAAGCTAATTCCCTCATTAAGAGGGTCT
>JAOSBP010000003.1:23036998-23052698 GCA_027563825.1 Erythroxylum mucronatum
AGATTGGAGACAATGTTTTTTCATTGTATAAACATAAGTACTATTATGGTTCTGGTACATTAATTGATTGTTTATATAGTTTCAATCTTGATGTTGATTTTGCTGAATCTCTATTTCATGTTGATCATATTATAGGAAATAAACGTAGTATATAATGAATGTTCTGCTTTTTTGTGGCATAAAAGATTAGGTCATATATCCAAAGAAAGGGTAAAATCTTACCTCCATTGGATTTTGTTGACTGCGATATATGTATGGATTGCATTAAAGACAAGCAAACCAAACATATATCAAAGCATCCAACCACAAGAAGTGGCGCATTACTAGAATTAATACACACTAACATCTGTGGTCCTTTCGACGTTCTTTCTTGGGGTGGCGAAAAATATTTCATAACCTTTATTCATGACTTCTCACGATATGAATATATTTATCTGCTGCATGAGAAGTCTCAGTCTGTGGACATCCTAGAGGTGTTAATTAATGAGACAGAAAGGTAATTAGATAGAAAAGTAAAGATAGTGAGGTCTGATAGAGGTGGTGAATATTATGAAAAATTCGATAAAAGTGGACAATGTCTAGGTCCAATTGCAAAGTTCCTTGCAAGTCGAGGCATATGTGCACAATACATAATGCCTGGTACACCACAACAAAATGGTGCAACTGAAAGGCGGAATCGTACTCTTATGGAAATGGTTTAGAGCATATTAAGTAATAGTACTATACCTTTATCATTTTGGATGCATGCATTAAAGATCGCTGCGTATCTGCTAAATAGGATTCCTAGTAAGGCAGTTCCTAAGACACCTTATGAACTGTAGACAGGAAGGAAACCTAGTTTACGACACCTTCACATTTGGGGTTGTCCAACAGAAGTAAGGCTGTATAATCCACATGAAAAGAAGCATGACGCGAGAACCGTTAGTGGTTATTTCATCAGCTATCCCAAAAAGTCAAAGGGATATAGATTTTATTGTTCTAATCATAGTACGAGAATAGTTAAGTCTGGTAATGCTCGGTTCATTGAGAATGGTTCAATCAGTGGGAGTGGAGAATCACGAAAAGTGGATATTCATGAGAATCGAGTAAAAACTACTCCAAGTCGATTAGACACTACCAAATCAAACGTGATCCCACCGGTTGTTATTCCTCTTGTTGCATTGTGGATACGCAACATACCGGAACAACACATTAATGTTCAAATTCCACAAGTTGAACATATTAATGACGAACCAGCTAATGGCGATCAAGTTACAAATGAATAAGTAATGTCACAAGACGTAGCATTACGAAGGTCTGTAAGGCAGAGAAGACCAACTATTTCAAGTGAAATTTACTCCCTTGAATATGAATGTGACTTGAGCATTGATAAAGATCCGGGCTCGTTCAAACAAGCCATGGAATGTAACAATTCTAAAAAACGGTTCAATGCTATGAAAGAAGAGTTGAAATCAATGGATGACAATAATGTCTGGGAATTAGTTAAGTTGCCTGAGGGTGCAAAACAAGTGGGTTATAGATGGGTCTTTAAGACCAAAAGTGACTCACAAGGCAACATTGAAAGGTATAAAGTCAGACTTATTGCCAAAGGTTACACTCAAAAGGATGGTATTGACTATAAAGAGACCTTCTCTCCAGTTTCAAAGAAGGACTCTTTAAGAATTGTTATGGAGCTAGTGGCTCATTATGATTTAGAGCTTCACCAAATGGATGTAAAAACCGCTTTTCTAAATGGTGACTTGGAAGACGAAGTTTATATGGATCAACTGGAAGGTTTTGTGACCACATGAAAGGAACAATTAGTGTGTAAATTGAAGAAGTCAATATATGGAATGAAGTAAGCTTCTCGACAATTGTATCTTAAGTTTAATGATAACATTACATCTTACGGTTTTGTAGAAAACACCATTGATCAGTGTATCTATATGAAGGTTAATGGGAGCAAGTTCATTATATTAGTCCTATGTGTTGACGATATCCTGCTTGCTGCGAATAATATGGTTTGTTACACGATGTCAAGAATTTTCTTTCTAATAATTTCGAAATAAAACATATGGGTGAGGCATCTTATGTGATAGGAATATAAATATTCCGTGATAGATTACAAATTGTTAGGATTGTTTCAGAAAGGTTATATCGAGAAAGTATTAGAAAGATTTTAAATAAAAAAAATGCTTCGTAGGGATAGTTCCAATTCAGAAAGGGGACAAATTTAGTCTAATGCAATATCCACCAAACGATTTGGAACGTAAAGACATGGAGTCTATTCCTTATATGTCAGTAGTGATAGGTTTCTCAGATTCAGACTATGCCGATTGTATAGACTCACGAAAATCTACATTCGGTTATATGTTCATATTAGCTGGAGGAGCAGCTTCGTGGAAAAGTGGAAAGCAGTTCGTCATTGCTACTTCCACTGTAGAGGCTGAATTTGTGGCATGCTTTGAGGCCACGGTTCATGGATTATGGTTGTGAAACTTTATCTTAGGTCATGGTATTGTCGACAGTATTACTAGACCGTTAAGAATTTATTATAGTAATTTCGCAGTCGTTTTCTTCTATAAGAATGACAAATATTCAAAGGGTGCGAAACACATGGATTTGAAGTATTTGTCTGTGAAAAAAGAAATGCAAAAACATAAAGTATCAATTGAGCATATTGGTACCGATCTCATGATAGCGGATCCGTTAACTAAAGGCTTACCACCTAAAACATTTATTGGTCATGTTGAACAGATGAGCCTTATAGATAAGTCCTTGTTATCATAGTATTCTGACATGTATATAGACATATAAGTGTTTTTGCTGGAACCCGATCCGAAACCGGATCCCAACCGGAAAAGCGGAAATGAAAAACAAACGAAAACTAATCGGAGCGAAACGAATATCGAATCAAATGGCAATCTGACATCCGAGCACGAGTATCGGATAAAGGTTATCGAGTCGCGTTGGATACTGTAGACATTCCAAAACCGGTATAAATTTTTTTTTCATCTAATAATCATAACCTACACAACTTTATACTTAATAGCAATTTCAAAACAAAGCATATCTTCGGAAAATCATATCTCCCAAGCCCGACATCGAAAAATATCAAACTTTATGTCTACGAAAAACTCTTGACATAAACTACAAGTTTCCAAAAGATCATTTTCTCAAATTTTGCCTCAAACAAAAAGTCAACTCGCAAGTCAAACATTCGTTTCACTATTCATCTCCAAAGTCAAACTTTCTAAATTCTTCAATTTTTCACACTTTTTCTTTTTAATTCTTGCTATTTAACTTTATTTCAATCAACTCATCCACTTTCTTCTCATAATCCATATAAGTTCACTCAAATATCAAAGTCCTCAAATTAAACAATTTATTTCTCATAAATTTTTCTTAATTTCATCAAATTTTAAAAAAGTCATAATGTTCTCACCAATTTCTTTCTCATTTAAAATCAGTTTAATATTTCTAATTTTCACCAAAAGTTCGGGGTCTAACAGTTTTGCTCAAATTGTTATGACATTTGTGAATTCAATTACAGTCATATTTTTTTGCTCACTTACTTGTTATCCATATTATGTTGTATACATTAACTATTATTTGTGAGATAACAATTACAGAATTATCCACTTAAAGTTTTATGAGTTGAGTTGATTATGTGATACATGTAAGGAATCATATTGTATAACTTGTGACCGTCATGATCCCATCATCTTAATTCAATTAAGGATGACTTGATCGATTTCATGTCTTGTGTGCACTTAAAGTTTTATTGTTGAATCACTAAGTCGTAACATGGGTCAAGTGGGAGATTGTTAGAATATTTAATGACCCATGTGATTTATAGTTTGAGTCTCATGAAAAGAACCCAAAATTATGGTTATTGAGTATTAAATAAAGGGGTCTCAAATGAGTCAAAGACCATTTCCCTCTTTCTTTCAATATGAACCAACATGATGGTCAGTGAAAGTATAAATAAGTTTTAGAAACTTGTGAAAAGTTATCTTAACCATTATCTTAACCATTGAAGATATAACTCAAGGAAAGAAGAAGAGGGGGAATAAAGCTTTACAACAGCAATCATAAATATAGGTATGTCTAAATGTCTTACACTAAGCAGCTAACTTTAATTCTAAGAATAAAAGAACTAAAAAAGTCTTCTTAATTTAGGGTTTCCATGTTTATTTATACTCAACATTAACAACATACACAATCTGGGATACTGCTATGTGCCAAGTCATGTTTCTAGCAGCTTCTCATCAGAACAATTATCGGGGCACATACATGCTCTTATCTTCGTTATGTTTTGCATGGTTTTTTTTTTCACATTCATTGCGCATGTTTGTGGTTGTTTTTTTTAATTCTTCCTTAAACATACTCAAACAATTTTATTCCAGACTTTGAACTTTCTAATCAATTCCTTTTACTTAAAAAATTGAGATTACATGCTAATAAGGAGAAGGATGACTCTTACAGAGAAAGGACCTTTGAGTTTGTCTTTCTTTTTATTATATCGAGGCTGACTTTTTAAATAGTTTTTCCTTGTAGTAGAATAACTATCATCTTTAATATCGATGGTAAGATGACATTCCCTAATGAAAAATTATATTAAACTAAAGATCAGTCAAGTATTAATTTGACATTGAAGTTAAGTTCATATCAAAGGTGATAATTTTATTTTTTTAGTTTTTTATAATTATATGTTTTGTAGTTATATATCAAGATTAATGTTGACGTAAATATGAGCTTATGAATTGATTTGAAGAATTATATTAATTTATTAAAGACAATGGTGATGATCTCTATGATGATTTTTTATTAATAATATGCTAATTTTATATTTCATTAACTTTTTGAACTTTTTATATTTTTCTTTAACATCATTTCTTAATATTATTTACAGATTTACATTTAGGATTGAAAGTTTATTTAGGAATAGTAATGAAGCATCTTTGAATGGAGTTATTAGTTTTTTGAATAATAGATAGACTTTTATATTTGATTTTTAAATATCTATGAATTTGTTATCTTTCGCGTACCCCTTTTAAGTGAAATGAATTTTCTATTATTTATTAAATTTTGAAGTCCGAAAGAGACATAGTCAACTTTATGATAGTAAGTTTTTATGAAACAAAATCAATTTAAATACCATTAAGGCAAGTAAATTGACTAATTTTACAAAAAAATTAATTTTATTTTTGTGAAACAATAAGATCATGCCATAAGTAGTTTACACTGAAGAATATATGTTCTAACCCAAAAATTCGTATGCAACCTAAGATTCATAAATAATAATAATATCAAACTGTAGTATATTTAATAATAAAACTAAACACAATTGTAATACGCAATTATTGGTGTAATCCACAATTTAGAAATATTCAACAATTATATGAATAGAAAAGCAACTTATGCTATTAAATTATTTGTTTTTTAACTTAAAATAATCCCAAGGTGATATTTCCTAGTTTTGATATTACAAAACTTGAAAAAAATTTCTTATGTTACAAAAATTATATATATATATATATATATAGTTGCTATAAAAGATAAAATAAAAATGTGATAAATTTAATTATAAGTTAAGTTAAATGGAGATTATGATGAAGATAATTGAAGTTTGAGTTGAATTGGAGAGACTGAGATAATAACTAAGGTTGGATTTAGCTTTGTAAACTTGGTGGATCATTACTATTCACTCCGAGTCTAAAAATAGGCTGAACTGGTCTTGGACAAGCTTATGATTATCGAGCTTAGTGAAGGCCTGCAAAACCTACTAAAATCAGACCAATAATGAAGTTTAAGTGTTTTTTTTTTGTTGATTCCAAAGACAATGCCCTAGATTACAAATTGACTAGCGAAAATAAGTGACACCAACAAGATCATGGAAGAGCCAAGAGGCGATACAATCAGACAGTTCCGAAAGATAATGCACTCCCGGATCGAAAGTGCAGGCATGGTAAGAGAGGCTATCGGCCACGAAGTTTCCTTCCCGATGATCCACCAAGTTTACAAAGCTAAATCCATCCTTAGTTATTAAAAGCCAAG
This sequence comes from Erythroxylum mucronatum, assembly GCA_027563825.1. Lineage (NCBI taxonomy): Eukaryota > Viridiplantae > Streptophyta > Magnoliopsida > Malpighiales > Erythroxylaceae > Erythroxylum > Erythroxylum mucronatum. Next base: position 23,043,038 of record JAOSBP010000003.1, read on the forward strand.
GCTGCTGACTCCAAGCAGTTTCCACGTAGCTTCTCAGAACCAAACAGAGCATGCTGCGATTGCTCCAAAATTTCCACGAAATTTCTCATGCTTGGCCGCACTCCTAGTCCTAGTTAGTTGTGGACACTTCCACGCTTCTTGAGAAAAATGAGTCGTTGCACCAACATTTGCCTGTAAATATAGCACTGAAGTCCAATGACAAGGGGTTGATGTAAGGTTGGGGTTCAGACTCTCGCTTGTATACGTATCAGTGTTAAATATTTAGTGATAGTACTAAGTCACTTTCTAGGATTCTACAAGGTAGGTGATGATAGTTTAGAAGTGTGATTGATAATTCAGACCCATGTAAAACACTTCGTAAGTTAACAAAAATAATTAATAAATTAATATTGGACACCAAGTAGCAATAATACTTCGTAAGTTAACAAAAATAATTAATAAATTAATGGACACCAAGTAGCAATAATAAATATAATCAACTCCTAAGTTGCCTAATTATACTTACAATTATTATTTAAATTTTCTTTGAATTTCAAGAAACTATAAAGAGGTACTTTATCAGATTTGAAGCAACAAGTTATGTCAACCCCCACTGCACATGAATGCTCAAGTAACACGAAAGAAATCACTTGGCACGAATTACTAAGGTCCCTTGGGAGGATTAGCGAGCGTGTTGCGATTTATAACCTATAAGATAAGGAATGTAGGATCCTTATTAAGCAAAATAAGTAGTTTTAAAATACATAAACTAGTTAATCACATGACATTAAGTAAGATTAAGATTACTTGGAAGAAAAGGAGAATTAGATCCTGAAATCAAGATCTATGCAAAATTGGGTGATTAAAATAATAATAAACAAACTTGAATTGAGTTTTTTAAAAATAAATTTAGTAAATCAATATTAGGCAATGTACTATTTTAGCAAGAATTATTTATGTATTTGTGTTCTAGAAAAATTAATATAAGAATGACACTTAAAACTATAACTCTTTTAAAGTTGTAAAATACTACGAGTGAATAATTTCCTAACTCTTAGAGGAACATTGTCGTACCCAAAAAAAAAAACAGAAGAAGAAACAGAGTATTTAATTACTCAAAGGAAACGAGTGGTGGTGTTTGTGTAGAGTCTCGGGCCTCTGTACCATCTTCTTTCCCCCTCTGCTGCCTCTATAAATAGCATAATCGTTACGCCCTCTAAATCACACCCTTTTCAGCTTCTTTCTCTAATTGACTCTGTTACTTAGGTGTTACCTATCTCTCGGAAAATCTTTCACGGTAAAAATCTCACCTTTATGTTCATGGAGCTCTTTTCTCCCTCAAAATGCTCTGTTTCTGTGACTTCTTTGAACGTTCTCTTGCTTACCCTTTTCCTTCTTTGGTGCAATATGGGCTAGAGTTCAAAGTTGTTTGCTTTGTTTTGACACTTTGTGGATCCATTGTTTTCAATCCGTTCTCGTGGTTTCTGTGATTGTGTTTTTCGATAATGTGTACCCATTTTTGCAACTGTTTAACGGCTTCTTCTGGGTGCTCTGCTTTCTTATTTTTATTTAATCTGATAGATAAGCTCTTTTTATAAGTAGACAATTTCATATAAATCTGCGGCGACTATCGTGTAGTTTTTGTTTTGGTTCTTTTCTTTCCTTTTGGGGTTAGCTTGCTTTCAATCCTTGCATTATGAGATGAATTCTGAATTGTCGTTTTTATTGTTGGTGATCTTCTAATGTTGTATTTCCCTTCTCGCTCTCTAACTTATGGGTTTTAGGTTAGGTACTCGTTTTCTTTTAATATTAAAGTTTTATAGGTTTCTTACCTCCAATGTTTATCCCGGAGATCTGTCCCAATCCTTTTGTTACATGCTTGTTTGTGAAACCATAATTTGGTTCCAGGATTGCCCCCTTTCTTTTTGTAGTTGGTTCAACACTGGCTTTCTTCATTTTATCAGTAGAAAATGTCCTTTTCTTTAGCAGATCGTAATAGTGTTTTAATGATGGGAGTGGTTCTTCAATTAACATATTGTAAATTTCATGCTTTCTTTCTTGTTAAATTACATGTGTAAACAATCAATATGCAGTTGTATTGCCTAGCATTCATATGCTTTTTAATATTTGGATAATATGTTTTTCTTGAATGTATTCAACTTTTCTATAGTGGTTTGTTCTTTGTTTAAGTTTCTGATATATGCTTTTTAATATTTGGATAATATGTTTTTCTTGAATGTATTCAACTTTTCTATATTGGTTTGTTCTTTGTTTAAGTTTCTGATTGTGAATTATTTGAATGAGGAAGCATCACATTTAACTTACCTTACATACTAACGATTATAAACTTTCGTTATCCCCCTAACTTGTCAAGTGACGCAGAATGGGAAGTAGTGATGGAACAAACTATGGAGAATACACCTATGAGCAGCTTGAGAGGGAACCTTACTGGCCTTCAGAAAAGCTTCGAATTTCCATTACTGGGGCCGGTGGTTTTATTGCCTCTCACATTGCTCGACGGTTGAAGAGTGAGGGCCATTATATTATTGCTTCTGACTGGAAGAAAAATGAACACATGACAGAAGACATGTTCTGTCATGAGTTCCATCTTGTTGATTTAAGGGTCATGGATAACTGCTTGAAGGTTACAAACGGTGTGGACCATGTGTTCAACCTTGCTGCTGATATGGGCGGTATGGGCTTCATTCAGTCCAACCACTCTGTCATCATGTATAACAACACTATGATCAGCTTCAATATGCTTGAAGCCTCCAGGGTCAATGGCGTTAAGAGGTTAGTTCTCATGGACAGAGTGGACATGGTCTTGATCAAAGTTAAATACCTACAGGGAAGTGCATTTTCTGGAAATTCTGATATTGTTGTTCACTGCAGGTTCTTCTATGCCTCTAGTGCTTGTATTTACCCTGAATTTAAACAGCTGGATACTACTAATGTGAGCTTGAAGGAGTCTGATGCTTGGCCTGCAGAGGTTGGTTATTTTTGCTGTTTAATGATATTCCAACGTGCTACTGTCGCTTATTCCTTATGTTGAGTTGATGACGTCATTTATTCACTTTCTTTTAGCCTCAAGATGCTTATGGCTTAGAAAAGCTAGCAACAGAAGAGTTATGCAAGCATTACACCAATGATTTTGGAATTGAATGTCGTATTGGAAGGTTCCACAACATCTATGGTCCCTTTGGGACATGGAAAGGTGAGTGAGTTCTATATAACTGTGATCACTAGAATGTTTTTATTGGTTTTGTTGCTCTATGGATTTTACTTATTTGTCACTTATTAGAATATTCTGATTTTGTTTTTCGCCTGTGTTTTTTTTCCATTAGGTGGCAGGGAGAAAGCACCTGCTGCTTTTTGCCGAAAGACTCTTACCTCAACTGATAAGTTCGAGATGTGGGGAGATGGAAAACAAACTCGATCCTTCACCTTTATTGATGAATGTGTTGAAGGTGTACTCAGGTTAGCACTTTCTCATTTCCTATGCCCCTCACATAGTTCTTGAGGCTTCTGGGTTTTAGTCATGTTAATTCCTATATTTTGTCTTATATCTCATGGATAAGCAGAATGGGCTATAGGAGAGCCATACTCATGTGATAAAATTGTTTCAAGGCAATGAACCGCTGCAGATGGAGTTTTTGTCTCCCATTAGTTCCTTTCTTTTCATTTGTCCTTTATTTCAGTGTACTTAATGAAATGCAGAGATGATGTCTAGTATGTTATAATTGAGGATTATTATGGAAAACATTTTTTGTTTTAGATTGACAAAGTCAGACTTCCGAGAGCCTGTGAACATTGGTAGCGATGAGATGGTCAGCATGAATGAGATGGCCGAGATTGTTCTCAGCTTTGAGAACAAGAAGCTCCCTATTCATCACATTCCAGGACCGGAAGGTGTTCGTGGTCGCAATTCTGACAATACATTAATTAAAGAGAAGCTTGGTTGGGCTCCTACAATGAAATTGAAGGTACATATGGGAGGAACTATGACATCTACTTTTGCTAAGTTATATTCACGTGGAAAGTCTTCAAAAACTAAGTGTTTCATCATGACGAATTTTATTTAGTTTATATCGTTCGGCTTGTTTCTTTCTCAATTCTGAGGTTAAATATGCTGAATGCAGGATGGATTGAGAATTACCTACTTCTGGATCAAGGAACAAATTGAGAAAGAGAAGGGTCAAGGAATTGACATTTCCATCTATGGATCCTCGAAGGTTGTTGGGACACAAGCGCCAGTTGAGTTAGGTTCACTCCGTGCTGCAGATGGCAAAGAGTGAAATGCTTCTAGTTACAGAGATGTATCCGCTGTTCCAAATGTTTCAATGAGGCATTCTGTTTCACCATACGAGTTAGTCATAAGAAGTAACTATAGGAATGGCGGTTTGTAGGTTGTCCTACTATTTTGGCTTTTAATTTATATTTGTTAGTAAGTTTGGAAGCACTATTGCTCCCATTAAATCAGCATTTCTATTGCTGTAATATCATATGACGTAATAAGCTTCATATCCCCTTTCCCATCCATTTTGCATTGGCTAATGAATTGGGAGTGCTAATTGTGCTTGTTAAAAATGGTGGCTGTATTGCACAGCAAGAGTGGTTGCCCACAAGGTTAAATTTACAAATTGGATATTCCTTTATGATAATCTTATGGCACATTAACATTCTTTTCTTTTCTCCAACTTCTGAATATATGACTGACACACTATCAAAGTTGTCAACCATACCTTTGTAACTAAAGCAATATGATTGAATGCAAAAATATAATAGCTTACACAGACCTTGTGATTAGCAAATTTTCTTTAATTTGAATTGCCAGCATCATGACAGTAATCTTCAACCTGCGCTTTTTAACTTCTGTCATTTTCATTGAAGATGAATGAAAGTTATCGGCGTCCATCAATTTAATTTGATCAAATTCTTGACAGGATAAAAAAGATAAGCATCAGACGAATGTTGATGTGCTTGGATTTGGACACTGAATTTGGTGGTTCACAATATAGAATTAGGATGATACTTGACGTGGCCAATTTAGAAGGGCTAAAGTTCACAAGAAATATAGGGAACCCAATCCTGTAACGTGGAAGCCCCAGAAAAGCTTTAAGCTCAAACTCGTGTTTTTGTTCCATACCCTTCAAATAATGACGTTCGAAAATGACAACAGTCAGCAATTTGCCTGGATAGGTCCACAGTTGACACGGGCATGTACGTGAGGATGCTGCCTCTTTCCAATAACACTTTCCTAACCGATAAGCAGGGCCCTCTGCTCTGACACCACTTATATAGTCCGTCCAAGTGCCGATAGTTTTTCAGGTTCTAATGCAAGTGGCTCTAACCAACTAGACTAAGCCAAAAGTAGCTTCACATAAACTTATTTAACATCAAAACCTTGTCATAGAGATCACCTTGTAGCAGTAAAAAATTGAAAGTGCGATGATTAGGCTAAAGACCAAATATACGAAAGTAATTTTGCATGGATTAATCACGAAAGAGACTGTTTAATATGAATAAGATGCATTCTTAAGGTTGATTACTTTTTTTAAATGGCTAACAACCTTGAAAACAAAATGTAACTAGCAAGAGTATCATATTAGTGTCAAGTGTTGAACTTGCACTAAATATGGAGATTTGAGAAACAATAGCAATTTAACATCGGTGTGGTACTTGTGACCGGTACCAAAAGAATGAGCAATAGGAAAGGCATGCCAATAAGGGACATAAAGGTTGCTTTTGAACTTAGAGATTAGGTTTGGGTTTACATGAGTAAGGAGAGTTTCCTGCACAAAAGAACTCTAAGTTGTAGCCTAGAGCAGATGGAACTTTGCAAATGTTGGAGAAGATCAACGACAATGTCTACAAACTCGATTTGTCAAGAAACTATGGTAAAATGAGTGCTACTTTTAATGTTGTTGATTTGTTTTTGAATGATGTAGGTGATTCGAGGATGAATTGTTTCGAGAAGGAAGGGAATGATGGAGATTAGTTTACACCAACACCTATTTCCTATCATTCTTATGATCTTTTGTATGGATTTGGAGATCCAATTAGTAAGGCAAACACCAAACATATGAAAGTAGCTTTACAAAGATTAATCATGGACATACAAGAATAGGAAACTATTCAAGATGAACAAGATACATTACCCAGATTGATCACTTTTCTACATGTTGCTGAAGATGGAATATGCTTAACACATGAACAAGGCTTGGAGAATGTCTAACAACCTTGAAAATAGAATCTAATAACGTTGGTGTCAAATGTTGGTCTTACACTGCAGGAGGAGGTTTGAGAAATAGAAGCAAACTGGCACTTATGCAGAAATTGGCATTAGACTTGTGGATTAGTTATTTTTAAAAATAAACTGATATCTGTGTGAAAGTTGGACAGGCGTCGTGGATTAGTTATTTAGTTTTAAATTTTAAATTTTTTATTTGGATAAGGATTAGAGTTTTTAAAAGTTATTTGGTTAGTCCTAATCATATTATAATAAGGGGAAATGCTCTTTTCCTTTTAAGCCTCTAATTCTCCAAGGATTTTGTACTTACTAAAAGTTGTCTTATTAATGTAGTTCATTCCAGATCATTAAGAATTTAAGAGCTTTTCTTCAATTTCGATAAAATTCTCCTCTTTATGCTTTAACAAAAACTTTTAATATGATCTTATCAAAGCAACCTGTGACAATTCAAATTCTCACAAGTTCAATTCTAATCAATTGGTTTGATTAAGGTCAAGTTCTCCTTACTTGATTTTAAAGACAATCATAAAACTTTAATCTTTATAATTTGAGTTTTAAGCGATTTTCAGCTTAAAATTCACATTACCTTATCTTCTTTTTTTAGTTGTTAAAAGGCTTCAAGCAACATTTAACAATACATAGAGAACAAGGTTTAGAGAATGTCTAACAACTTTGGAGTCATAATGTAATCCAAGTCACAATGTTTTAAAAACTGGACCGCACCGGCCAGTTCGACTAGAAAAAGTTTGAACCGATCAGTGATTCGGTTCGGTTTCACCTAATAATTTATATGTATAAAAATCGACCGGTTTAAACTTTTTTTATCGAACCGGACAGTCTAGTCCGATTTTTAAAGTATTGAGTAACAATTCTAAACGCGTGATTATGGGCAAGAAGGACTCAAGAGAAGGTAGAGATTAGTTAGTTCTGTTATTCAATTGCAATTAAGTGCACTGTATCAAATGTACTTTTAATTGTGTGTTTGTATTGCATGTATATACCGTGTCAATTGGATAAAGTAATGCACAAAACAAGAAAAGAATGAAGATGATTTTCGTAATAATATAATGCCTTGTAATAAATTAGAAGAAAAATAAAAAATACAATTACAGTAGACCATAAAGATCTTTAACAAGTGGAATAACAACGATCAACCAAGTATGTGTTTTTTTGTTTATCTACGCATATGCAAATAATCCTGGATGCATGATCTTTGTGATTACGTTGTTTTGTTCCGTTAATTTCTAACAAGAACCAAAGAAATGAGAGAGTTCATCTTTTACTAAGTTAAATTTTTTTTATTTTTTTCTGTGAATGAGAAAATTTTCTTTTTATTTTTTAATTTCTAAAATAGAATAGTGGTGGACAATGTAAGGAAAATTAGTTTAATAAAAGAAGTAACTAAAATATATACACCCATCATATGGAATAATTTTTATTGGAATTTTATCATTACAAATGTATGCCTTATTTTAAAATAAATGAAGAAGTAAAAATAGGGAATTGTGAAAATTTTAAATTTATTAATTATTTGCAATTTTTGAATTTATGGTTTTTTTTGCAATAATTAGTTGAAACTATACTTAGGTCTACTTCTATATCAAATAGATATATACTTTGCATTTGAAATTGTCATCTAATCTTAATGTTTTTTTTGGAATAAAAATGATAATAGCGCAAAAACAGACAAAGGCAGGAAAGGTAAAGAAAACTAACCCAAGCCAACAGACTTACCCCGTACACCCGAAATCTAATAGCCTTTCCCCCTCAACAATAACAGAAGCCGAACAATCTGAATTTAAATCTAATATTAATGTTAGTTTAATTAAATACTTTTTTATGTTCTTTGATTTGAAATAAGTAAAAAATAATTAGATATTTTTTAATTATTAGTAAAAAACGAATGAATTAAGAATATCTACTGATAATCAGTTCATATCTTATTTTGATCATATTTAAGTTAAAATTATACTATATTACAAGTTTACAATTGAGAATAATTTTATACATTACTAATTTGTAATTCATTTTAATGCAGCAGAAGAAGTTGATGCAGCAGAAGAAGTTGATGCAAATACTTTAGATAAAAGCGTAGTTTACGAATCTTTAAATAGCGTTGGAGAATTTGAAGCTTTTGATGATGATGAGATACAACCTTCTTTAAAAATACAATTATGATTTTATTGTTATTTTAATATTTATATTAAACTCATATTTATTTATTATTAATTTATCATATAATAATAGACGTTGATGCATTTTTATTTCAATAAAATATTTTATTTTTACTTATTTTTATAAGTTTTACTTCTTATTTATTATATACCAGTTTTATAGCGGTTCATTACCGGTTGAATCTCTAAACTTTAAACCTTTTCTTCGACCAGTACAATGTCCGGTCCGGTTTTTAAAACATTGGATTTAATCATTGACCACCGACTTGGCTTAAATATTAGGTTTACCTATAATTTTTTTAATTTATAATATTAATTTAAAATTTTAAAAGTAGCATTAAAATGTTTTAATTCTTATTTTTTAACGAAAATTGTCTAATGTTAAGTTTCCTATTCATATAAATGATACGGTGAATTACATCATATTAATATTTTGTCAAGTAAATATCACATATTGTATTTATGGCATATAAAAATTTTATTCATAAATTAAAATATTAAACACCTTAAAATAATTATATATTATTTTATTTTATAGTATTTGATATTTTTAATTTATTAAATAATATTTTTTTACTTGATAAAATATTCGAACACAATTTTTCTATTAATTAAGAGTAAGATTGCTTACTAATAAACTTACTTATTCTCCGCATATAAGTAAGAATTTTATTGAGTTGTTATTTGTTTATTTATCTGTTACTTGACATAAATATATTGTAACAATTACATGAAAAAAATACTAATTTGAAATAGCTCGTTCTATCGTTCATATTAATGAAGAAATTAACGTATTGCTATTTTTGTCAAAAATTGAAATTTAGAATATTTTAGTGTTACTTCTTAAATTTTAAATTAATATTATAAAATTGAGAAAAAGTTAAGATATTTTATAATTAATCCCAAATATTAAAATGATTGCTTGACTTTTGAGTCAACCAAAATAAAATTAAAAAATGGTAAAAGATAAAGATAAGGCATAATAATATGTTGTCCTAAACGTCTCGTCAACCATTCAGTATCCTGTTGATTAACAACTGATCAGCTATGGCACAGGACTCTTCTGTTCTTGCAGGAAAGAGGTAAAGTTGTTCATTTGGAGCTTCTTCTTCAACTATCCTCCTTCTCAAACTACCACGCTTCTTTTCAGGTATGCAGTGGTTACTGGAGCAAACAGAGGGATAGGACTTGAAATATGTAGACAGTTGGCTTCTAATGGGATTGTGGTCTTACTAACTTCCAGAGACGAGAAAAGGGG
>JAOSBP010000003.1:23052798-23063790 GCA_027563825.1 Erythroxylum mucronatum
CCTCGTGGGAACGATATCCGCTTACCGCTACTACATTAATTTGTTTTAACGGAAGTGATTTCTTTTATATTTGGTTGTAGGCGACAGCATCACCAATGACGTCTCTCTCTTCCTCCACCTCTGAAAGCTTTTCCTTTACCCCTGAAAGTTTGAAGCTCAGCTTTCAAAGCGTTGCGCTCCTCGACAAGATCGTCAACATCCAGATCCAACTTCAAAGCAGTTGACTCTAGATGCTCGATATGGCGGTGCGTCATAAAGGTGAACGCCAGATCCCGTAAACAGTTACGGACGAGACAAGCCAACAGCTGCTGGTTATCCAGCGAGTCTATAGGCCCCTCATCCGCAAAAGGAATGATATTCTCAGCAATATGGAGCGCCACATCGAGGTTCCCAAGTGACGCAGTATTATCCAGATTGATCGTTGGCTTCCACTTATCGGCTCTCGCCGCCTGCTCTTTCCTCTTGCCCTTATCCGACCGGGCAACACATTTTCCCCTTTTCTCCTTCTCCTTTCCTTTCTCCCCGTTTGTATCTGACGAGCAGGGCGGTCGGTCAAGAACCTGGGCAGTTTTCTTCCTTTTAAGAGGAGGTTCCACCTCCTCAACCTCCTCCCCTACGCCCGCCCATCGGATCGTCACCTTTGGTTGCTCGGGGACTGCCGCCAAAGCAAGCGCTATTGGTGGCTCAGGAACAATCGATTGAACGACCTCAAAGTTGGTCTCCCCCTCTTTGCTTTGCTCTTTTGTCTCTTTAGACGGCTTAGCAGCCCTGCGCTGACTTTTGGAAGCGTTGGAGGACCCGATAAAGTCACTGCATGGCTGAACGGATATGGAAACAGGTTAGAGAATGAAACCAGTGTTTACAAACATGGAAAATAATTAAACTATGAGGGGTCAACCAGAAGGGGCAATTTCTTCTCCTAGCCTGCTAATTAGGGGCGGAGGGTCGAGTAAGAACGAATCGGCTGAGGCCCCTCCATGATACCCCATTATAAGCTGATCGAAGTCATATCGACCGAGCGCTTTTATTTGATCGATCGTCTCCTTTTCCTCCCTTCTAAGGAGTACATTTGAAAGATCGTTCCACTGCTCCGCCAGAGGATATCTCCACGGCTTGGATTCACCAGAAGATCCCGAGGGCCTCATAAAGAAATACTTCGTCCACCAAGATTGGACTTTAGAAGCGGTACCAGCAGGACGATAGTGGGCATCTCTATACTGGAAGTGAGGGACTCCGGCCCTAGCACCTGAGCTTTGGTTCATCTGCAGGAAATATCACAGGATGCCGATCGAAGGCGAACATCCGAACTGATGGCACAACAAGGCCAGGCCATTAATAAACCTCCAGCCGTTTGGAGAAATCTAGCTCGGCCTCAATTGATAGGTATAACACACCTCGTCGATGATCGGGGCGTATAGGAGCTTTATACCGCTGATCGAGAAAAAGCTGTCTGAAACAGCAAAATACCCTCCTGGACTACTATGAATTCTTTCACTCTTGGCCGCCAGTCTGGGTCCCCACGCCATGGGGATGTTATTCCTGATGATCGAGCGATCCAACTCCCTCGCAGTCATCGTCGATGGGTCACTCGGTGGTCTTTCGACGATCTGCCCATCCTTTCGGGCAGTCGCCCCAACTTCCTCAATTCCCTCTGCCTTGGGCGCCTCATTCCCACCAGCCTCTGGCACCCCCACCATTTTCGCTGCTTTCTCTGGCGGCCCAACAATCTGCAAGGCCCTCTCGCCGGTTTCTTCCCTAGGACTAACTTCCCCTCTAGGGCTGGTTGACAACATGATCACAAAAAGGAAGTTTATGGGCTGAGGGGAGGAAAAAAGACGTACCTAGTTAGTGGTCGAGGTTTGAAATTTGAAAGACGGTGGTGAAAATTATGCTCCGGTAACTGCAAAGAGTAGAAGAGATGAAAATGCAGAGAGTGGAAGTCAAAAAAAGCAAACACGCAGAGTAAAAGAAGGCGGTCGATTCAAAGATTTATAGCATCAACTAAATGGAAGTACCAATTGAAGATAGACGCGTGGTGAAATCCGAGCTAAGGTTGAACACGTGGTGAAATCTGAGCCACGGTAAATTAGGTTTGTTAAAAACCTGAAGCAGCGTAACATTCGAAAGGACACGCATGACAGCGCATGACAGCTGCGCGACAGTTAACAGGACGCATCATTTCAAATTTTGAACAGCGCCCAAAGGATACGTATCGTCAAATAATGATTAGACCTAGTATCACGACAACATATTGATGCCCGATCGATCGATCGATCGTCCTGCCACAACGCCAGCCGATCGATCGCTTTGTCCCAACATGAGTCAACCGATTGATTTGTTCTAACCCGAGCAATCGCGCACTAGGCGTGGATGCCCGATCGGTCACCTGCCATAGCAGGAGTTATTGCGCATAGCGCATTGGTCTCCGATCGACCTATCGTATCACCATAGCTGAACAATCGGCCCTGTCGCAACCTTCTGACAGACTACATCATGATAATTAACTAATCGGGCCTACCACGAGCTGTCATAAAGGCAGGCTATACGACCTCTATATACTCCTTCGACCCTTTTCTTAGTTCAGACTCGAGGAGTAGGGGGCTTATGGTTGGGTCAGCTGTGCCAAGTTCAGGCCCAGATCCGGGTCCATTCATCCGCAGCCCATCTACAGGTATTAGTCTCCCATGCAAACGTAAAAATCTACGTAGAGACCTAAACCTAGCATGAATCCCATATATAAGGTACTATTTCGTCATGATATAGGTACGAGAATACAGCCCTAGTTTCTCCTTATCGGTGACCAATACCTCCTCTAAAAAACTAACTTGAGCGTCGGAGGGGCCTCCGAAGAAACAACCCCGGTGTGCCTTTTTTATTTTGCAGGTATTCAGCAACTAAAATCTCACAGGGATATGAATCCGAATTGCAACGTCCCGACCCAGCAAAATCTGGCAGAACCACACACATTTAACTCTTTCATTTATTTATTGTTAAATGTATGGATATTATGCAATGAGACTGACTGAAATGGAGAAAGAGTAACAGACGATCTCGTGCGAGTTCGATTCAACTGGGTCAAGAGAAATGATTGACGTGATGCACTGTAATTGAATGAAATGTTGATCTAAGGCCTGACGTAGTGCAAATAGAGTGTCTCTCGTGTGTGTGTTGCATGCACGACTGAACCAGAGGGAAACTATTTTTAGTGGATGTGGGTGCATGAAGGCTCTAATGAAGATCTAGTCACCTACATTGGAATCGTCTCGATGAGAGGAATCTTCCAATATGCTCACATTAAAAAAATTGTCCAACAGATCTTTATGCACGGTGAAAAATAATGAAACTAAAAAACCCAACCAAAAAAGTGCAAAAAACGGTCGAAAAGGACCAAAAATTTTAATATATGTATTATAACGTATATTATCATTATTAATATACTAATCTACAGCACAAAAGGTGTATGTGATAGAAATACAACTTCCATTGTCTATCTTCTTCTTCTACTTTTGGGTGTAATATATATCTGAAGGGACATTCCCCTTTGAACTAAATGTGCTTACTAAAAATGGCCAATTGCTAATTGTTTCTCGTCAGAGAGATTCTTGTTTAATTGCTTACATAAATTTGAATATTAAGTAAAAAAAATATTTCACTTCCTTTGTTTCACTTCTATACGATTGTTTCACTTCTTTACATGTGCAGGTTTTTCCAACAAGTAATATTTTCCTTTAATTTTTCGTATATCCTTGTTTTTCCCTACTAATTTTTCTCTTTAATTAGAAATTAGATAGGCGAAATTTGGTTTCTCAGGGTATTTTTGATCATATCTAGTGAGTTTTAGTTGTCATCGAAATTATAGTTTGCGATTGTGGTGCAGTGAAGCCATCTACTTAAGCCTTTTATATATGTGTCACGAATTGTAATGGAATTGCCAAGAATGATGTGGTATTGATCTTTCATATTATTTTAGTTGCTTTTAACAAACAAAAATTAAATTATTTCTTTTCGTTTTTATTTAGACGGGATTTGCATAATTTATATAAATATCGTAAAAGTATCAAAGCAAATAACTAATTTCTAGTTTTGAAAATTTAAATATTAAATAAAATTAAAAAATACTTGTAATTGTAAACATTAGGTTTAATAAATATAAATCTTAGTAATTAAGTTCCGGTCGTATATTTGATTTTTAATATATAAGATCATAATTAACAGAATATACAGAGTGTCATAATTAAAATATGAATTTTAATGCAACAATTAAATACATTGTTTAGACCAATTTTAAATCAATAGGCATAATGTCATTAAAATTATAATACTCTATTATGAATAATTGTAGTTTTATTTCTTAATTATATTTTTTAGCAACAAACAAATATACCCACCAAAATTTTTATTTAAGACATGTCATTATTGCCTTTTGCTGTAATGAGTTTTAGTGAGAGAAGGAGACAAGAGTTTCTCCCCATTTTTTGGACTTCACATGGTCCCTTGTCTTTAATTCGTATATTATATCTTTTTCCCTCTAAAAGTTAAGTGGTATTAAATCCCCTAATTATAACTAATCTCTTTTCCTTTAATTCTTATGAGAAGGCTTCAAAGCGAATGTGGTGGAATGTTTATTTGAAATAATCTTGGTAAATCCGTAATACCAATATATTGAAAGCCTAAAATTGACATCTCCTCTGCGGCCTTGAATAGTCATAAAGTCTTTCGTTATGTGAAGTAAATAACTTCTTAATGCACTCTGCGATAAGGTTTAATTTTAGATGCTACAGACGCCTATGTTGACGATATGACACTATTATAATTGCTGGCAAAATTGTAATTACTAACGATGGAAGTATAATTAATGCATATATTAATAACTATTTATTTTAAAAGTAAATATAGAGATTAAAGCACATTTTTAAGTAGAGTAACTTGATGGGTGATAAAGGCTTAGCTTGCTTTTCCTTTAAGGTGAGATGGACCAAACACTATGCTATTGCCTTTCTGAAACCAATTTATGAGAGGAATGATCTTTTGTCTAATTTTGTGGTGTCTTATTCTGTCGTATGAATCTCAACCATTTATTTATGCAGGTCTCGTGTTCATTTATGCGAGACCCACATAGGACCTATATAAATAAATGATTGAAATTTATGGGACAAAATAAGACATCATAAAATTGGAGAAAGGATCCAAACTCTTTAACGAGGCATTGATTAGGCAAGAAGTTTTTGCTGTATTTTAAATTTATAAAAGGAGGCACTACTTTTAATGTCATATCCAATCCAAGTTTTGTCAAGTTTAAGTATAAAAAAAGTTTCTTAAAAAAAAGTATAAAAAAAGCTTGATGAGGATTATTTGGTAATTATTAATAATCATTTAGTGATTATCATCACTATCACTGTATATAGTTAGTTCTTTAAATACACGTAATATTGTTTATAGGTTGGACTTCATCAACCAACAGAAGAAATGGAATATAAGAATGTGATTTGTGGTGCTGTTTTTGTCAACATTAGTTTAGCCTAAGGGGTGAAATGGTATTCTTATATATATATATATGTATAGAAACGTTAAAAAAAAAGGTCATCAATTGGTTTTTAAATATTTTTTTTAAAATTTTATGAGCATTATAAACCAAAGTAATGACAAATATTTTAAGGATCTTTTATTGATGTACAGATTAGTCATTTAAGTGTATTAATTAACTATTGTGAAGAGCTATATATTACTACGCACTACTCTAATTCTCATTTTGCCCCATATTACAACCGCGTTAAGACTCTATTTATTATAAATTTTGCTCCAATATTTTACAACACTGGTAGAATTTTGAAACATTGGACTGATTAGTTAATAGTGCTAATTACTTTGAGGGTATAAAAGTTCTGGATGGACTCAAGTCTCTCGACTTGGATAACTCCCCTTCATACCATTTGAACTTCACTTACAGACCTTGACATGAAAGTAGAGTAATCTTCTGTACCATAAGCTGAATTGAACTTTGAATTGTGAAATTTCTCTCCATCAGCATTTCCCAAAGCAAAAGCTTCCTCTCCGTGCACTGCGAAGTCCCCAAATTGCATCTCGTCATCCGACAGCCTCAGTGGCACGATAAATCCTACGAATAAACATATGATGCTTGTTGTTACGATGTTTAAGCATACAACAAAAGCAATGCCACCAAGTTGGATTCCCATTTGCCGGAATCCGGCGGCTGTCCGACCATTTTGGAGGCCATAGGCTAGGCCAATGTACTTTTCCCATTCAGGAACCATGTAGAAGAGGCGACAGAGCTTCGGCATGGCGAAAAAGCCGGTGAGAAGGCCACCGAGGCCTCCCGCAATGGCGTGGGTATGGAACATGGCCATTGGATCATCAACTAGGGTTAGAAGCTTGATCTTTTTGTGAAGAATCATCATGGTGTACCATGGGATGCTTCCTGATACCATACCCATTATTATGGCTGCCCAACCCTGCACAACTCCTGTTCAATAGATTTTTTTAAAAATATTTTTCATGGAATTGTTTGTTATCTTTATTCAAACACTTACTATTTTAACTGTATCTAGAATATAACAAGATAAATAAATAAATTTTATTAGCTTAGTCACGACAAGGGGAAACAATTATTTTACCAGCGGCAGGAGTGATGCAGACAAGGCCGGTGATCATGCCTTGGATGGCACCAATGAGAGAAGGCTTTCCAAAGAATAAGAAGTCCAGGAGTAGCCAAGTAAGCAAGCTGGTGGCAGTGCACACGTGAGTGTTAAGGACGGCTAGAGAAGCATCCACGCTAGCCGCAAAGGGACCACCACCGTTGAATCCACTCCACCCCATCCACAGAAGGCCAGCGCCGGCCAGCGTCACTATTAGGTTGTTTGGTGGGAAACTCTCTCTATCCTTCTCTGCTCTTGGCCCGACCTGATGATGAGTATATATAGCATGTTTCATACTTTCACTTAATTTCCAAGGAAAAAAAAGATAAAAATTACAAGATCAGCGTTTTACCTCACTTATAAGATTTATGAAATGGACTTGTGTGGTTTATGTGTTGCACGTACTAGTAATTGCACGTTATATATGGTAATTTTAATCACTAAAGTTCATCCCACAAATGTCAAATTTATGCATCGTTACTTTGGGGACGTAACTTCTTAGGCTAGAACGTGGATACTATTCTGTCCAAAACTTTGTCTGACAAGGAGTTTTCGGAAAACAAAGAAAGAAGAGGATTTCTTTGAAGTACTTCTCTGCAAAACTCTTACTGAAATAGCTTAGATTCCTATGTAGAAGAGGGCGCCATGGAACTTGGAAAAGTAATCTCAAAGGTTAAAATGAGAAGAAGGGATTGATGTAAAATTGTAAGTTAATATGAAGGGAACTACCAGTGTTTGGGAAGTAGTTCCTGCTCACTAGAATTTAATCTTGTAAATACTACATGAATACATTTCGATCTATAGTGCTTACCCAATATGCTGCAGTAAAACCAGCAACACCAGCCGACACATGAATAACATATCCTCCTGAAAAGTCGATGATCCCAAGCTTGGCTAACCATCCATCAGGACACCATATACTAAAAGCTCCAATGGTGTATGAGAACGTGAGCCACAGAGGCACAAACATCACCCAAGCAACGAAATTCATCCTCCCCAGAAGAGCTCCGGCGACCAAAATCAACGTTATGCAAGCGAATACCCCCTGGAAAAACACCATTGTAGCATTTGGAAAGTAACCAAAAAAAGCTTGCTCCAGCAGAAAATTCACGTCCATGGCGATCCCTGGCTTTCCGACAAGGAACACAAGCTTTTCTCCAAACGACATTTGATAACCCCACCCTACCCAGCACACCAGAACCACTGAAAATGCGTAGAGTGCCATGAACGCCGAGTTTATGGCCCATTTCTTCTTTACCAGGCTTCCGTATAGAATCACCAAGCCTGGAACGCTTTGGAGAGCGACAAGAGTTGCAGCCGTCAGCTGCCATGCATTGTCTCCTTTGTTTAGCCAATCAGGGTTAGCCTCGTCGGGTCTAAGGTTCGTAGGAAGCTCCATAATTAATCTACAGGTAAGGTAGGCAATGTTTGTGGATCAAGAATGTTAGAAGTGGAGAAGAGTTTTTATATATCTGTGGGGTTGGTGTAATCTACAACGTGATGGTCAGGTGATCCGAGTAACAAAAACAACTGAGTGCAGATAGTTGTCGTTTTATATGCATGTACGTAGAAATATATTGAACTACTTTGTATTGCAAGATTGGTGTATCGCTATATATTTCGAGTGTATTTCATTATTATGTATTAAAAAGCCGGCCAGAGAAAGCGAAAGGTCTTCAAGTTTCTTTACAATAATAATGGCGGAATGTCCAAGTGGAAGTAAAATTTCCATAGTTCTAGTAAAGCCTTCAGTCACTTGTTTTATGCGAAAATATCATCAACATCGTCCAACAAGATATATAGAGAGCTAATTAAATTATGATAATCATGCAAAGTTTCTTTTAATCTTTTCTTTCTAAATTCAGGATGATTTGGTTTTAGGGTTGCTAAAGGCATTAGTTATGTGCTTTCCCTTTTCCAAATCATTAGTTATTTAACACTACTCATCAGAGATTCCAATCTTTGGTAGTGGAAAAGAAACTCCTTTTCAACATCAAACCAACCTTTGGCATCAATTTAAGAATCTTCACATCAAACACGGGACCGAAATAGAGGAAATGATAATGTAACCGTTCGATTCTTTTTCTACTTTGCATCATTATTATTGAATGTCTAGCCCTAATTTATTAAGAGGAATGATTAACAAGTGAAAGCAAGAAAAATAATGGATGAAAGAATTCTTCTAGGAGAAACATGGTTGTGTAAAATATGAAACACCCATTTCTTTAACTTACATGGCCTTGTGTATTAATTAGTAAGTGACATGCATGTGTACAGTGACACAACGCCTGTGTTCTCTACTTATACGGCCATGTTAATTAACTATAAAAGTCTCTAGAACAATGTGGAGAAAGATGTGAAGGACAAAGACATACACGATCGTGTTCATGACATACATAACCGTGTGACTCTCTATACTCGTGTAAGTCTACGATTTAAGTGACACTAGAAGAGATACTAACACTTTCACAATCATGTATGTGACCATATATATATGTTGCCAAAACCTAATTTGGGATATAGAAAAGGAAAATTCAAAGGTTTCATTATTGGGAGGCGGAAAAACACCAAAAAGGGAAAGAAAACAAATGGAGAGAAAGTATTTTATGATTCTTATCCTTGTTGATTGATTTTGGGATTGGTTAAGAGTTTGTTGATTTGCAAATCAACTTTAGTTTTAATCCTGAAACTTTGTGAGATAGCTTGTTATTGTAGGGTAGAAGATCAACTTTGTAAATTCTTATTTATGATTAGTAAATTTGATTGTTCGTTTGCCTGTAATTTTTCCTCTACTCTGGAGGGTTTTCACGTAAATCTAGGTATTTGCTTCTTTATTATATTTCTTATTCTCATATTGATATTTGATAATTAGACTTAAGGAG
Organism: Erythroxylum mucronatum; assembly: GCA_027563825.1. Classification (NCBI taxonomy): domain Eukaryota; kingdom Viridiplantae; phylum Streptophyta; class Magnoliopsida; order Malpighiales; family Erythroxylaceae; genus Erythroxylum; species Erythroxylum mucronatum. Next base: position 23,062,334 of record JAOSBP010000003.1, read on the forward strand.
TGCTTTGTTATTGATCTTTAGATGATTTTTAGAGAGTTGTGGTTTTGTCTCTTAACAAGTGTTATTAGCGCCATCGTGATGGAAGGTGGAAACAACTTTATGGCTAAGTTGGTGTCAACAAACTACTTTATTTAGAGGCCCATAATGGAGGACCTTTTGTATTGCAAAGATCTTTTTAATCCTATTGATGTGGACAAAGGTATGGAGGATGATGTTCCTTCAAAACTTAAAAAAAATGCTAGATAGAGTGACAGAAGATGAAGCGAAAAACTCTGGGCACAATTGAATTGATATGAACATATTCAACCATGTCTCAAGAAAGGAATCATTTTGAGCTGTGAAAAAGGTTAAAAAGACTTTATAAAAAGGAATATTGCTCATAATAAATCCTCTGTGATTAAAGGGCTTGTAAATTTTAAGTTAAAAGCTGAGAAATCTCTGTTAGAGTATCTGAGTAATTTCCAGGATATAATTAACAAGATTACAACAATGAAGATCATTCTTGATGATGAGTTTCAAGCCTTGTTCCTGTTGACTTTGTTACCAGATAGTTGAGAGACACTGGTGATAACAATTAGCAATTAAGCTTCTAAAGGTTTACTCTTTTTTTATGTAATCAAAGAGAGTATGTTCAATGAAGAAATAAGAAGAAAAGAGATGAAAGTTGACAATATGCAAGATTTCTTTGCAGAAAACAGGGGAAGGAATAATCTAAAGGGCACAGTAAGTTTAAAAAACTGATCAAAGTCTAAAGGTGACAAAGATATGAAGACAAGACATTATTATGACAAGTTAGGATACTTAAAGAGGTACTACTACAGATGGAAAAGGAATTAGAAAAAGCAAGATCATCAAAATGATGGAGATAATAATAGTACAACTGCAACTACTTCAATCACCAATCATAAGGTGTCCCTAGTTCGTGTGACAAGTGAATGCTTTCATATTAGTGATTAAGGTTTTGAGTGGCTAATTGATATAGGAGTATCATATCATTGTGTTTCAAAAGTAGATTATTTCTCAAACCATAAGAGCAAAGACTTTAGGAACGTAAAAATGGATAATTAAAGTTTCGCTAAGATTGTCAGTACGGATGATGCCTAAGTCAAATAAATGTTGGATGTTTGCTAATGTTGAGAGATTTATGACACATTCCTAATTTAAGGTTGAATATGATATTAGTAAACATGTTTGATCAAAAAGGATTCACGGACATTTTCGAGGATAGGAATTGGAAATTGTCCAAGGAAGTAATAACCGTTGCTCAAGGAGAGCTATGTTGCGCATTGTACAAGAAATACTTAAAGGTGTATGGTGGTGGAGAAGCATACATAATTGAAGAGGAAACTTCTCTAAATCTATAGTTGGTGATGTTGTCGCCTGCAACCAAATATAAAAGAATTCACTTCCGTTAAAACAAATTAATGTAGTAGCGGTAAGCGGATATCGTTCCCACG
>JAOSBP010000003.1:23063890-23076651 GCA_027563825.1 Erythroxylum mucronatum
TCCATTAAATTCGGATAATAATTTCAACACCTTAACAATAATTACGTCCAAAATATGTGCAATTAAATTGACTTATCAATAGCATTGATGATTGAGGCATATGAGCTAGATAGGAATAGAGTTATTAGCTGGTAAATTCCTTATACTAATTGAAAACAATTTACCCCTTAATCCTTTTGATCATTGTTTGGTAGGAAAGCAATATAAAGTCTCTTTCAAGAAACAATCTACGAAGAAGGTAGAGTTATTAGAGTTGTCGCATTTAGATATGTGTGGCCCTATTAAGGAGGAATCACTGGGAGGTAACAAATATTTTATTACATTCATTGATGATGCTTCGAAAAAGATTTGGATGTACATGTTGAAATCAAAGAGTCAAGCATTTGAAACTTTCCAGAAGCTTTATGTTTTAGTAGAAAGGAAAGCTGAGAGGAAGTTGAACTACCTGCGAACAGATAATAGAGGTGAGTATACTTCCAAGGTATTTGAAGACTATTGTACTTCATATTCCATTAGACATGAGAAGATCGAACCAGGGACTCCATAATATAATGGTATTGCCTAGAGGATGAGCAAAAATATTGTGGAGAAAGTTCGTTCCATGCTTAGAATGTCTAAGCTACCGAAGACATTTTGGGGTGAAGTAGTCCAAACTGCAGTCTATTTAATCAATCGAGCTCCCTTAGTTCTGTTAAATTTGAGATTTCCAAGAGAGCATAGACTAGTAAAGATCCCATATATAATCATCTGAGAGTTTTTACCTACAAGGTATATAGACACTTACCCAAGGATCAGAGACAAAAGCTTGACTTAAAAGTAATACCTTGTATCTTAATTGGATATGGTAATAAGCAGTTTGGTTCAAACTTTATAACCTAAAGAAGCAAAAATTGGTCAATAGCAAGGATGTAGTATTTCAGGAGCATGAGAGAGATGCTAATACACTATGAGTAGATAAGATTACTCTAAATAGCTCATCTTATGATGTAGTTAACTCTTTTCCAATTTCTCCCACTATTGGTCAGTCTACAAGTAAAGGAGAGAAGTGTGTGACCAAACATACATTGATACTGATCAGGTGCAAAAGAATATTGAAGAGCTACATGAACCACATCTGGACAGTGCTGAAGATAAATCTATTAAGGATAATGAGCAGAGGGGAGCAACTGGATCCAATAGCTAGTGATATATAGCTTCAAAGGTCAAAAGGGAGAAAAGACCTGCTACAAGATATCCTAGTGTAAAATATCTATTAGTTACTATTGAGGGGAAGCTTGAGAATGTGCAAGAACATAAATCTATTAAGGATGATAAGCAGAGGGAACAATTGGATCCAACAGCTAGTGATATATAGCTTCAAAGGTCAACAAAAGAGAAAAGACCTTCTATAAGATACCCGAGTGCAGAATATTTATTAGTTACTATTAAGCAAAAGCTTAAGAACATGCAAGAAGTTATATCTTGTAATGACAAAAATCTCTAACTCATAGTTATAAAGGAAGCAATGAACTCTCTGAAGAAGAATGAAACTTCCAAAAGGAAAAAAGGCATTGAAGAATAAATTAGCGTTCAAGATAAAGAAAGATAGTGACAAGATAATAAAGCACAAGAAAAGGCTAGTGGTGAAAGGGTTCAATCAAAATAAGGGTATAAATTTTGATGAGATCTTCTCACCAGTGGTCAAGATGATCTCAATTCGAACATTTTTAAGATTAACTATCTGTTTAGATCTTAAACTTAAACAATTGGATCTTACAACAACCTTCTTGTATGAAGATTTGGAAGAGGAGATATGCATAAAGCAACCATAAGTTTTTAAAACTAAAGACAAGGAGAATTTGGTCTGCAAGTTAAAGAAAATTTTATGTAGGTTGAAATAAGTTCCAAGGCAGTGGTATTGGAAGTTCAATTTTTTAATGACAGATTATAGTTATAAGGGAACTTATGTTGATTCGCATGTGTATTTCAAGATGTTCGTAAGTGAGAACTTCATCATTTTTCTTCTGTATATTGATGATATGCTAATTGTGGGTCAAGATATTGGAAGAATAAAAAATTTGGAGGATTTGGATAAATCTTTTAATATGAAAGATTTAGGACTTGCAAAGAAGATTTTAGGCATAGAAATAATCAAGACAAGAAGGGTAGAAAATTGTGGTTGTCATAGGTAAGATATATTAAACAGGTGCTAGAAAGGTTCAATATGAATCATGCCAAGCCAGTTAACAGGCCAGTGACACCTCACTTCAGGCTAAACAAGCATGTATGTCCCCTAACAGAAAAGGAGAAAGATGGTATGTCTTCTATTCCATACTCTTCTATAGTATGGTCTTTGATGAATGCAATGTTGTGTTTAAGGCCAGGTATTGCACAGACAATTGGGTTAGTCAGTAGATTCTTTTCTAATTCAAGAAAGGTTCATTGGGAATCATTAAAATGAATTTTGAGATACGTGAGAGATACTTCAAGGTGGAGTTAGTGTTTTGGTAAAGAGGAGCCAATTCTAGAAGGTTATACTGATGCAGATATGGCTAGAGATCTTAATGAAAGAAAATTCACTTCAAGTTTTCTATTCTATTTTGCAGAGAGAGCCATCTCATGGCAATCTAAGCTATAAAAGTGTGTGGCTTTGTCTACGATTGAAGCAGAATATGTAGCTATAGTGAAAGCTTGTAAGGAGATGCTTTGGTTGAAAAGATTCCTTTAAAATTGAATGTGAAGAAGAAGACTACATAGTATTTTGTGATAGTCAAAGTGCTATTAACTTGAGCAAAAATACTAGGTATCATTCCTGCACAAAGCACATATATGTTAGACATTATTGGTTGAGTTCTGTTAGTGAAGAGCAATAATTGATGTCAAGGAAGGGTCATACGAACTTGAATGGTGTTGATATGTTGACAAAAGCAATTCCTAAAAGTAAGCTTGTCAGGATGTCTCACAAGTTGTTGAAGCATAACATGTCTTCCCTATAATTGGGCTGGAGGGGGAGATTGTTGAATGTCTAGCCCTAGTTTTTGATGCCTTTATGATTCGTAAGAATGACGAACAAGGGAAGAAAAGATGAATGATGGATAGAAGAAGCTCTTCAGGGAAAGATATAACCATGTAGAGTGCTACACACGTATGCTCTTAACTTACACGATCGTGTGTATCAATTGTGCAAGTGACATGTCCGTATAGAGTGAAACATGCCCATGTGGATTAATTGTGTAAGTCTTTAGAATCGTGTGAAGAAAGATGTGAAGGACAAAGACATACACGATCTTGTACATGCCTGTATTTATGACATACACAATAGTGTGTGTCAACCGTGTAGCTCTTTGTAACCATGTAAGTGCATTTTAAGTGACACCGGAAGAGACAAGGTCATTTACACAACCATATATGTGATTGTGTATGATGTAAACCTAATTCAGGATATAAAATAGGAAAAGTCATGGGTTTCATTATTAGAAGGTAGAAAAACACCAAAAAGAGAAAGAAAACAGAGTGAGAGCAAATAATTTATATTATTTATCCTTGTTTGATTGATTTTGGGATTGAGTTGAGAGCTGATTGATTTGCACGTCAACTTTAGTTTCAATCTTAAAACTTTGTGAGATAATTTGTTATTGTGGGGTGAGAGATCTAACTTTGTAAATCCTTATTTGTGATTAGTGGATTTACTTGTCATTTGGCCATTAGTCTTTTTCCTTTACTCTGCAAGTTTTTCACATATCTTATTGTTTGCTTCTTTGTTACGTTTTTTATTCTCACTATGATATTTGCAAATTAAACTTAAGTATAGTGTTTTATTGTTGATCTTTACTTGATTTTTAGAGAGTTGTGATTTTGTCTTCTGACAAGTACTACGTATATACGAGCTATTCTTCTAGTTACCTATGCATATGTTTCACTTTTAAATAAAATTGGAAAATATAAATTGATTTACTAGCAAAAGATGATTCCAACTCCTTAAAACATCAAAATTCATACAACATTAGGGGGTCTAATCTACAAGTGAAAAATTGGAGTCATTTTATAAACTTCTGAAATTTTTTCAAGTCGGACAAAAATTGGAGTTATGTGCTTAAATTCATACTAGTTCTATTTTGAAATAAAAAATTGAAAAATATAAAATATTTTCTTTTTTTATAAAAGTTTTTGTTAAACTTTAAAACACGTAAATGACATTTTTCTGTATTTTTATTATGATATGTTAATTTATTTATAAGCAAAATAATAATCAATGCAGATTTTATATGTGATTTTTTTATTTTAATCTTTATTCTGTTTAATATTGTAATGCTTATTATATTATATATCTTTAAATACAAATGATTTTCAATTTTAAGAAAAATGAACGTAGTGTTCTATTTTTCCTAAGTTTTCTATAAAAAGAAAAAAAAGAAACAAAGAAGCAAACTAGAACTAAAATATTTAAAAAATGCTTTTCATTGTTAAAATGGCCTTTACCGTCAACTATCCAATATGGAAAAATGCTAATTAGCTGATTAGCTATCAGTTATAATTATCTAAGCAAATGTGGAGATATCTTTTAATTCTAGGGATCTTATTATCAACCTAAATTATGATTTTTTTCTGGACCGACCAGGCCTCAGGCTGAAGTCAGACCTTGACTGTCCAATCCCTGGTCGACCTGACCTGATTCTTGACAGTCAAACTCAAAACGATATTGTTTTGAAAATTATTTTGTAAAAAACACTAAGTGAGCCGAGGAATGGCCCGGATCCGATTGGAAGCTGCTTATGTCTCATCTAAAGTTCAGTAATAAATCCGACAAACATTTTTATGTCTTCAAATTAAATACTAATTTTAAAAAGCCTCGATATTGGTATATCCTTCCCATATCTCATTGTTTGGAGCTATATCTATACACATGTGATGTTCACTTCGCAAGAAATCCTGAAGTCAATTGCCATAATGTGGCTCCTTTGGTCATTAACTTTTCGCTTCTCCTTTGTAGAAATAACTCTTTGAAAGAGAATGGGGAAATGAATATCACAAGTAAGCAGTTGGGCGTTGAAAACATTTACTTACAACACTATAGATAATTTAAAGAAAATATAAAAGTCATTGAAATTATACAACTTACATAGTACACAAGGATAAGTACAGAATATGAACTATATATATGTCTTCTTCAAATACACTCTAATGAGGACATTAATTCTTGCACCTAATTGCTACTTAAGCATATTTACCGGGTCTAGGTGAATGAATCCAAGAAGTATCAACATCTGAATGCTATTGAATGACTAAACTAAGCATTTCATATAATTATCCTTTCTTATTGTTGTTGTCCAACTCGTTTAACGATTAACTTAACCCCGTTGACATCTTTAGCTTGTTTTTCTTTTCTCCAACTAGGTTTGGCTGATGGACAAGTTAGTTAGGGTCATATCCAATGCAATTTGTTGATTATGTATCTTAGAAAGGTCCACATTACTCTCACCTTTTTTTTTTCTAATTTTCTTTCCCAGTAACCATCTCCTCGAAACTTTTGTATATAAGGCTAAACTTCTGTATAAATTAATCGAGTTATAGTGACATTTAATTAAGAATAGCATATCAGTTAATAAGAAAATTCTGGAACAAAGTATAAATATTTCTAGCATCTCTATTGTCAATTTGAAGTAGACTATAAATTTTATCACATTTACTAAAACAACTACTTGATAATAGCTAAATAGCATTAAACTGCGATGTAACGTTTTGGACAAAAAATTGTTATAATTCACATATATACTAGCATGTAATCTAAGAGATACGGAAACCTACTATGGTTAAATTTTGTTCCCTGAACAAGGTTCAAATTGCACGAGATCCCTCTTTTTTTGTAATCGGTATTCATTTGATAAATTTGCTCACTCCTAACTAGCTAGTGCAAACTAAGGAAATTCTTAAAGTGACTAATTACACAGTATTGATTATGCATTTGGATTAATAGCAGCTGCAGAAGCATCTTTAAGGGTGTCCATAAAGAAAAAATCTGGTAAGGAATTAAAGAAGAAGGGATCTACTGCCCCTAGCTCTTCCCAATTATTATAACTTGAAATATGGAAAGTAATAGATCTAAATTGCTTACTGGTAGATTGAAAAGGTTTTAAGAAGTTTCATCAATGAAAGTCAAGCTGCTTTCATTAAAGAGAAAAATAATCTTCTTCTTTTTCAATACCATGTTAACCCGAAGACAGACTAATAGAATCAACTCTATTAAATCTGAGGATGGCAGGGAGGTGATTGGTCAAGAGGAGCTAGCAAGGGATGCCCTATCTTTTTTCAGTAAGCTTCTGGGGTCAGACTCTTTCCATTCTGAGCAAGATCTCAGCCACTTTGTAACTTCCAAAATCCCAGACCAAGACTCTTACAGGCTGACTAGCCCTGTCACGGATCAGGAAATTGAACAGGTGGTATTTAGCATGAATGGTTCTAAAGCTCCTGGTCCGGATGGTTTAAATGGTTTCTTCTATCAGAAATCTTGGCCTTACTTGGGTGGGCTTATCAAGGAGGCTGTGAAGGAATTCTTCTTAAATGGCTTCCTACTCAAGGAAATCAATAAGACTTTCCTTTGCCTAATTCCCAAAATCCACCACCCAGAATCTTGGGGCATGGATTCCCAAGAAATTGCTTTCTGTTACTGTATTACACCATTCTTTAATGAGAATTTTTTAATTTCTCAAAAAAAATTATTCAAAGGGTATAAATCTGTGAGACACCTCAAAAGTTGCTTCACAAAAATAAAATTCTCTTTTGATTAAGTTAATTAGAAGATTATACTTTAACTCCGTTATTATTTTTAGATTTCCTGAACAATTCATCTTGCATATTTGAATTGACTATTTACTACCTCATTCTTTATGGTCATTAATAAGGAAGCTACCAGCTTTTTTAAAGGAGCTATAGGTTTGAGACAAGGAGATTTTATCTCACCATATATGGAGGTCTTAACTAGATTGATAGCAGAGAAATTTGCTTTGGGGAGCTTCTTCAATTATCACTACCATTGCAAGAAACTTGGTTTATTTAATGTTGTTTTTCCAAATGATCTGTTGTTGCTTTCTGGAGCAGATAGATGCTCTTTCTCCACCTTAATGGAGTCCTTGAACCACTTATATAAGCTCTCTGGTCTCTTCATTAACAAGGTGCTTTTACACTTTTTATGATGCTAAGGATCAAATATGCACATTAGCTTCCATTTTTGGCCTTAAGAATTAGGAACTTCCTTTTGAATATTAATTAGTGATTCCCATTTCTAATAAGATGCTTATATACCATGAATGTCTACCTCTTTTTAATGCTATTTGCAAGAGGATTAGTCGTTAGATATATAGACTACTCTCCTATAAAGGTACACTTCAATTAATCTCCTCCATCTTATCTAGTCCCCATACTTACTAATAATGCCACCTACTCTTATATTGTAAGTTGACCAATAACATTGAGTGAATCTTCAAGAATTATTTATGTTCTAGCTTATCTAAAGTCCATGTTAGAGCAAAAGTCAAATGGTATAAGGTTTACCCCCCCCCCCCCAAATGATGGAGGATTAGGTGTCAATTCAATATGTGCCACTAACAAAGCGATCTCTTATTAAAGAGGATTTGGAAACTCTTCATAATTATGAATCCATTTAGGTAAAATGGATTCATACTTACATCATTACGGGCCAAAGCTTGTGGAGTATAATGTAAGTCCTTCTTCTTTTGGTACCTTAATCAGATCTTAGAAATAAGAGATTTTATGTTTAATATAATCAAATTTGTTATTGGACGTGGAAAAAAAGTTATGTTTTGATTTCATAACTGGCGCAAGCTAGGCCTTTTTGACACCTTACAATGCCTGAATTAGTTGAGACTCTATTGTCCTTAAATAGAAAAAGTCAGCTCTGAATGGTTATGTAACTCAAAAGGTACCTCCTTAAATAGGGATCACTTCCCATACTATATATCAAATCAAAATAAGGTGGATAAACACTAGTGGATTTTACAAATGTTTCACTACTAAATCCTATCTTAGTTTGATGAAGCCTCTTGGAACTCATGTATCTTGGTAAAAACCGGTTTAGTTGCTCAATCATTACCCTAAAGTTTCTTTTATTTTATGGTTAGTTATTAAACAAGAATTTCTGTAGAAACAATGAGTTCACTTATCAAGTAAAGAGTGCAAGTTTTATACCCTAACTTTAGAGAATAACAGTCAACTCCTTCTCAGTTACAATTACTTCTTTTCCTTTTAATGCAAGAATTTAGAATCATACAAACTTCATTCTCCAATTCATAATTGGCATTAATTCATAGTTTGTGCTAGCTCTGTCAAATCCATCAATTAGGGGCATTTTATATTTTTCAAGCTATTGTTAAGTTATAGAATATATAAATTATAAAGAGAGAGGAATTTAAGATTTTTCTAGGAAAAGGAAACTACAATTTAGCAATTTACAAATTTGACTTTGTAATGGATCAAGTAACTTATCCTAATTTATGATATTATGCCTCTTTTGAGTTCTACTCTACCTTCTACTTAGGACATTGAAAATTAATCTCTACACGAGCTTAAAATTACTTCCTTCTCCTTCGTAGCTCTGAATTCTACTTAGGATATTGGAAAGAGGCTTAAATCCCTTTTTTCCTCATCTTATCCCTCTTGTTTGTCCATATGAGGCTTGCACAAACTTATCATATCTATTTATATGATATGTTAAATGTTTATTTTCAGGCTCAAGCTTAGCCTAGTAATTTTGCTCAATTGGACCTTTGGACTTCTTATCCTAAATGTCATTTCTTATTAAAGAAATAATTTTGTTTAAAATAAATAATATTATTTTATAAAATAGTTAGGATTCAAGATACAGATCGAGCTAGGTTATGTAGCTCAAGCTTAAAGTTCAAAAGCTTTTATAAATAAAAGCTCAAATTTGGTCCAAAGTTTAGTCAACTTGGTCTGAATTCGTTAATTTCATGTCAAATTAAAATAGGCTAAATCGAGTTTGGGTTATTTTGTCATCCTTGTAGGGAGAAACTAACACCTAAAAACATAGTTACTAGAACGAGCTATGATTTACCTTCAAATTGGAATCTAATTTAATTTACTGGCCTCTTAAAGATTAGTCCAAATTTATATCTTTTAGGCTCTTTTAATTTTCTTAGAGTTCTAGACTCATTTTTTGTTTGCAACTAATGTAATAGGGTGTACTCTTTTGTAATCTTATATTTTTTCTTTAGAGATTTTTTATTAATACAGTTCAATTTCCAAACTACTCAAATCACATTTAATAACTTGAATACAAAGAGATTCAAAGATCAAAAAAATCAAGAAGGAATTCAGTTTTTCCTCTAATCTCATCTGTTGTTTTCTTTAGAAAGTGACTAGCTTGACTTCACCTACAAATTTTAATACCCAAATTGTTAATCTTGTCCCCAAGTCAATGATTTGTTAAAAAAATCAAAGATTTCAGGTGACTTTTGGGTGATTTAAGAGAAATGAGTGAAAGAAAAGAAAGAGTCATAAATATAAGGGGAGAAAAATGAGAGAGCGGGGTGTCTTTGCTTGTTCAAATTATACTCCCTTTTTCCTTTTTTACATTTATTTCCTACTCTTTCTTTTTATTAAAATCGGGTATTATAAGAGTCAAGCCTTCTTTATGCACACATATTGTACAATAAGATAAAATTTGTCAAATATACAATTTGTGGACAGAGTCAACTCAGGTTTGGATCCTTACAGCTGCATATGAGATTATTTTAGTATATTAGAAAATATAAGTGTTAGCATTTAATGTTTTAACAATAATCTTTGATGTTATATATATGTGATAATAGTGTTTCATTTTCTAAATATAAGACCATAATTTTTAAATATCAAAATTTGTAAGAAATTATTTACATAAATTTCTTATATTTTTGGTGATTTAGTAAAATTTATTAGGTGCAGTAAATAAAATATTGTTCATTTTTTCTTCAATATATAAATTTCTTAGATCAATTTACTCATCAATTGGAAATAAATATTGAATAAGAATTTTAAATTAAAAATCCATAATTGTTAATGATATCATCATAATTTTCTTATGTCTCACGAATTATTTGAGTATAGGAAACTACTTGATATAATCTTATAACTAAGTGTCTACACCTAAGTATTTCATCGACTGAATGCCGTACAGCTTGTGGCCGGTCCAATTACAAGATTAGTTGAAAATTCTCGTGGCTAATAGATGTTCTTTGTTTGTTTACTCTGACTAATTGAATGAAGCCTGAATGCCGTACAAGATTAGTTGAAAATTCGCATGCATAATAGATGCTCTTTATTTGTTTGCTCTGACTAATTGCATGAAGTGATTGCTAATTTAGTTGAAAATTTTCATGGCCAATAGATGTTCTTTATTTGTTGGAAGTGATTGCTAATTCAACAAATAAAGAACATCTATTAGCCATGAGAATTTTCAACTAATCTTGTAATGAATTAGCAAATTTGGATTTTTGGCCCTCAAGGGGTGTGGCTAGATAGTTGAGAGCGGGACTTGGCTTCAGTTAGGCCCCAGGTTCGATTCCTTGTTAGCCTCTCTTGTAAGAGCTTGGGGCAGCCGGAGTTTTACCTATTGGTGGAGAACTAGTGAGGCCCTCTGTGATGGAGTGTAGCCACTTGGCCCTCTGAGAGGTGAGCCCGCTTGGCCTGTCCGTGGGATTTCCTCGAATCCAAAAAAAAAAAGGGATTTTTGTAGGCTTCCGATCCTCTCTATTAATTAACTAAACAAATTCATAGACCAAAAAATGGGAATCTCAATGAGTAACGATGTTGCATTCAAAGATGTTTTTAATTACTTTTGTGAAATTAACAGAAACAATACATGATGAACACGAGCAAGGAGACTTCTTCCTCACATAAACTGAACAAAATTAAAGAAACCTTCAGAACTAGCTAATTTTCAGTTGACGCAACTATCTTGAAAGACCTAATTCCACAAAAAAATAATTTTGATGCATTTAAGCCACAAATTATCTACCTTAAGGTCATACATGTTTTTGACTTTAGATAACTTGCGAAAAATTAGGACCATGCGTCCATGTTCATGTCACCATAACATGGTCTATCCATTTTCATAAATATTAATTACACATCTTCGGTTTGCCCCCAACTGATCCAATATTATTGTTCTCTGAGTTCCATTGTCATGGTATCTTTCAGTTAGAAAATACGATTATGAAGACTAATGGATGCTGAAAAAAAAAGGACTTGCTGCACTCATGTACATGTTTGTGTCCTCTGGAGAGGCCAAGTCATGCAGCATATTGCTGACCAAATGGAAGGTTAACATCTTTTCCTTTTTGATAGTCTTGAAAGAGAAAAAATTAGTTTGGGTTTCAATCTGATTCGACCCACAATTAACAAGTCGATTCAAAATCAACATCTAGCTATTAAATTTCGTTGTATAACGTTGACTACAGTTATGTAGCTAAGTGGTTCATATAAATACAAATGTGATTGGAATAAGCACAAATAAAAGTAAAAGGTTCTGGTCAGCCAAAGAATGGGAAGAACATGGATCATACAAATGATATCACTGTCAAGATCCTTAATTCGTGGTCCAAGATGACTTTTGACATTTTTGAAAAGTACTATGAAGCAAATTCTAAGTTCTAGAAAAAAAGCGTAACCATTCATGTGTATCCGACGACTTTAGTTCCACTTTCTAACTTGCGAGAAGGGAGTAGTTCTGATTTTCACCCCAATAATACGACTTTGAGACTTTGTATGTCTATAAACCAACTGCTAGTTGTTTAAGGGGTACCTGTGCAGTAGTAAGATCTAAGCATTCCCTAGCTACAACCACCTTTCTTCTCTCTCTTAGCCTCTCCTCTCCATTTATCTGTTCCTGGGCAATCAAATTTTGCTTGAGAAAATCAAGTATGGGAGAAGTAGCATTGACTGAGGACCAGATATTTGAGTTCCAGGAAGCTTTTTGCTTACTTGACAAGGATGGAGACGGTAGGTCTAGCAAGCCACAGATGTACTCGTTTCTTTTTCACCTTAAGTTTTCTTGGTTAAACTCGAGATCACAAATTTCATTTTGGTGCATCGAAAATCGTTAGCAAGGATCGTAGGCATTGCAACAGGTCTGATGATCATCAACTTTTTATATTGACGTGATCTTGTATTCAAATTTCTGCTGCTGTAGGTTGCGTAACATTGGAAGAACTGGGCGTGGCAATCAAGTCTTTGGGCCAGCATCCCACAGAAGATGAGTTGCATATTATGATTAGCGAGGTTGATGTTGATAGGAACGGAACAATAGAATTTGGGGAGTTCATCAATCTCATGGCAAGAAAAATGAAGGTAAAAATGTCTATCTAATAAGTCAAAACTGTAAATTTGGCTAATGTCCCAAGTATGTTTCCGTTGATAACATTGCTTTTGGTTGGCTATCATAGGAGAGTGAAGCTGAAGAGGAACTGACAGAAGTTTTCAGAGTCTTTGACAAAGATCAGGATGGTTATATTTCACCTAATGAGGTTGGTTTTCCTACACATAAGATCTTACCTCAATCAATCTGCTTTATATTTCTTTCAGTACTTCAGGAAGTGTAATTTTTTTGAACTCTGCCTTATTTATCTCTTTAACCCTTTGCATTAGTGGTGCTAGTGTTGAGATATAAAGAGTGAGAGTTGTCTCGTATTAGAGAAAGAGAGAAAAGTAAACTAACATATAAGTCTAGTGGGCTACTCCACCTATCACCAATTGGTTTTAGGATGGAACCT
>JAOSBP010000003.1:23094184-23106523 GCA_027563825.1 Erythroxylum mucronatum
TCTTCCTCATTCATGTAGTACTTTTGTACTAGATTTTGTTGATGTACATGTAGTAAAGGTTGAAAGACACAATGTAGGCTTTCGATTTTGAGAAATGAAATGAGGAAAAGTTGGTTTTAAAAAGATTGCGATTTTCTTATGATGCTTTATAAGTGAAATATGAGATGATGCCATATAAAGTGAATAAGTGATCGAACGTAGCCCACCCTTATCGTAAGATATGTACCGGAATGACCTTCGGGCGTCCCGATGTGTACCTTGCAGTATGGGGGCGCTACATTAGGTCACATATAAAGAATGGGTTAAAGAGAGCAAAGATATTTTAATCAAGTTAGACTTGGTTGTAAAGTTTAAAAATTTTCACGATCAAATATGAGATATTTAATGAATAAGGATCAATATGAGATATTAGATCTTATTTAGGTATAACTGGTATAATTCTAATTAAAGTTTAAATAAAATTAGGATTTAGTTTCAATTAAATTACTAAAATGTCAAAAAACCTATTATAAATGGACTTAAATTCTAAATGACCTAGCACTCCTTGCTTAACCCTCTGCAATAGTTACAAAGTTCTTTCAACTCGTTCTGTGGATATTATTAGACGCCAGATATTTATGCGGCTACAGTAGTTGAGATAAGCTAGTTTCTGAAATGGTTTGAGGGATATGACAAGATTATGATCAAGTTTTAGAATAAGGAACGAGTTAAAATTCATGTTTTATTATGATTTAATTGTTAATTATTTTATAAAATTAAAATGATCTTATTTTTCAGGAAATTAAAATACAAAAAAGTTTTATAATTATTCCAATACAGTCGGGATTTGATCTCATCTCAATTTTCCAATAATAGTATAGGAACATACTTTAATTATATGATTAGATTAAAATATGTTTGATTTTTATTGATTAATTTTGGAATTAAAATTGCAATTCTTGCATGAATAAACATTCTTACAATCTAAAAAATTTAGATTGAATATTTTAAAACCCTACATTCAATTTAACATTGAATTACCACTATCGTTAAAATTTTATTTAAGAGTTAAACAAATATACGAAATTAGTTTCTTTAATAGTAAAATACCCAAAAATATAAAAACTCTAAGCTACAATAAATCTGAAAAGTTCAATTGAAACCAAAAAACCTCAAAACATTAGAAATTCCTTAAGATTTTAGAATATGGAAATTAAAGGTTCAATTACCCTAAAACAATAAAGAAGTTTCTTCTTTGTTTTGTTATTGGGACACTACAAGAAATTAATACAATACGTGATGCTTTATTGTTAAAAAGTCACGGATTGTAAGGACTTTTCGCGACATTTTAAAAACGCCACGAAAATTTCAACTTTTTCGCTACGTTTTATAAAAACGTCGCAAATTGGTAACTTTTTGCAACGTTTTTTTTATTAAAACGTCACAAAACAAAATTTACAACATTTTCTTAAATAAAACGTTGGTATTGGCTGAGTCAACATTTTCGTTGAATTAGTTCATTTGCGTGTCAAATTACGCCATTAGGGAGCTGAAGTAAATTTAAAAGCCCAACTAACTTCGTTGTTCTATTTTTAGTCTCCCAACTTTCGTGTCATTTTGGTTCTCTTTGTCTCCTTCCTAACGACCTAACCTTTGCTTTGCTTATCGCTGCTGAAGTTTGCAAGTTGTTGTTGGTGGTGTCGCCGGAGTCAGCCTCAAACGTTTACGGTTGCCGAATAATTAAACTATACCGCCCACTGGCCATTCTTAAGTCAATTTCTACTTTGCTTTTCTCTTTTCATACTTTCGTTTTTCTTCTTTCAAGTCGTTTTGTTCTTTGTTTCAACAATGAGAGGGACTTTTCATTTCAACAATATAGCTATAAAAAATAATTGCCTTGTGTTTGGGAAACTAGATTTTCATAGAAATTGATTATCAGTTGTGTGGATTATAGTAGCAATGTTTTATTTTTTTTGTCTCAGGATCCATTTATAACTTTTTTGTTAATTTTAATTAGATCCAAGAATTTACTAATGACTCCCGAAGTGTTAGAGTGGACTAGCGATTGACGACGATCGATGAATACCTAAATTATGGATGAATTCCTCACTTCTTGAAAGGAAGATTCTTTTGGTTATAGTACATGCTTTTGGGTTAATAGTTTTCAGGTATTCAGAGTTCACTTATGGAAACCAGGTTATAATTTTATCCCTTTACTGACGGATTTGGTTATTCCGTCGGTAATTACCTACGGTTAAATTTTTTTGTCAGTAATTTTTGCAAAAAATATTTTTTAAAATTTACCTACAAAGTGTTCAGTTTCTCTGGAAATCACCATGGAGAGAACTTTGCTAAATCTCTTCCTACCAATCGCAACACTTATTATATTTGGGTTCTTATGGAAAGTTAAGAAAATAAAGAAGGACGTGGCTCCACTCTATGGACCTATCTATAAGCTTTGCTCGGTAATAAACTGTGTCTCGTGGTTAGCTCCCCGAACTTGGTCAGAGAAGTTTTTCGAGACCAAGACAGAATATTTATGAACCGCAACCCACCTCTCACTGCTAAAATGGAGAGAGATACGCAAGGCTTTTGTTTGTGAAATTTTAAGTAACAAAAACATTGATACTTGTTATGGTCTGAGAAAACAAGAGATTAAGAATACTATAAGGCATGTGTATGGTAAGATTGGACAGCCTACAAATATAGGTCAATTGGCTTTTATGACATGCATGAATGCCCTAATGAGCATTTTGTGGGGACCTACGTTAGAAGGAGAGGAAGATTTTAAAGCTAAAATAGAGTTTAAAAATTTATGCTTGGAGATGATGGTGGTGATGGGTAAATCAAATATTTCGGACTATATTCCAATGCTTGCAAGGTTAGACTTACAAGGCTTGGAGAGGAAGGCAAAGAAAATCTCTGTTGAAGTTGAAATTTTCCTTAATTCTATAATATGCACATCTTGTCAAGCTGTTTTTTTTAATCTTGTCAAGCCGTTTGTTAATCTCTAAGTAAACTTTCATACTAAATTATCGTAAATGTCTCATAAATAATTATCCATTTTATACTGTAATCATATTATAATATAATCTAAGCATATCATATTATACTATAATCTAATAATAATGCATTACAAAAATATCAATGTAAGTTATATTATATTTCAAGTAAAAGAATTGAAATTATGAAATTCATACTAAAAAAAACTGAAAATGAAGAACTAAAATCATTTTTTCAAAGAGCAGACATTTCATCAAACACCTTACATGCATAAGAAATTTACCCCAATATCACAACTAAAATCACGTCTTGTCCTTTCTATCAGTAACATTTATACCTTAAAGTTGTTTTCCAGTCACAAAACACACAAATAAACGGAAGTAATCAAATACCCAAATTAACTTTCATCCTATATATGAAAAAACACATAACAATAGTTGCAAAAATACCTCCAATGAAGAACACAATGACAATGGCGAGAGAAAACAACACCGACGAGTAGAAAAGGAGTCCATAATAGAAAAATCGGAGAGAAGAAAATCAAAGAGGAGATGCAAGAAGAAGGAAGAAGGAAGAAGAACACGCAGGTAGGGGGAAGAAGTCGGGTGAGTTTAAATTTAAAAAGAATTTACCGACGGAATATACCGACGGAAACTTTCGTAGGTAAACTCAAAAAAATTTTATTTCGCCAATAATTCAGCTTTTTATCAACGGAATTTACCGACAAAAATTTCCATAGGTAAACTCAAAAAAATTTTGTTGACCAGAATCTTATACCTTTGCTAAAGTCCATTGCAAAATTTACCGAGATGGATTTCCTCCATATTTAGCGACGGGTATTAGGACTAGGATATTTTTAGTTGGTAATTGCCAACGGTATCATTTTCGTCGGTAAACTTTCGTTGCCAATTTCAATGTCATTACCAACGAGAACTTTTACCGTCCCTAAATTTCATCGCAACTTTTACCGGGACAGTTTCCCTCCATTTTTGGCGATTTTAGCGACAAAAAACCCATTTCTGTCGCTAATTTGTAACGGTTTATTTTTCGTCGGTAATTTTCTGTCCCTAATTCCTACTTTTCTTGTAGTGAATTTTGTTAAAGGAATCAAAATAATTAGAACTAGTTTTCAATTGGATTTGAAATTTGTTTTCAAATAAAATTAAATTTCTAATAAGAACTTAATTTATTTAGGAATTAATAAGTTTAATCTAATTTAATTTTTTCAAGGAGTTGGAAATATTATTTTAGATTATAAAGTTCAATAACTAGATTCAAACGAAGCTTAATGCTTTGTGCATATAATTTGATTGTGAGTGCATAAGATGTAGACTTCATTTAAACGTTTGATATATATATATATATATATTGAATGCATGTTGAATTATATGTTTTATATGCATGATATTTTACTTGCAATTTATGTTTGATGAGACGTATAAAATTAAATCTCTCATTAAAAATATTAAGTACATGTTTTGAGCATATTATTACCTTCCAGTTTTATAAGAATAAACAGAGTTGCCGCTTTAATCTAAATATGTTTAGTCTTTTAATAACGAGTCCTACTTAACTTAATTTATGTGATTTGGAAGAGAAAACTCATGATCACATGAATTCAGAGGAAGGATTAAGAATAACATATAAGATATGTTTTGGCAACAGTTGTCACCTAACGGATTTAGAAGTCACATGAGATGTGATTAATAAAGTTTTCATCTACCTTATTTAAGTTTAGTTGGTTTGTTAAGCAAACTCAAGTTCAACTAAATTTGTATAGGATCCTAACCCACTAGAGAAATTAGGGCAATCCTTCCGAATAGGAGTGAGGGCTATTATTTTGAATAAAATAATGGGGGTAACCAAATACATGATTAAAGTCATAATTTGCCAATTAAAGTCCCAATATGATTTAGTAGTCATGGCATAAAACCAATTACTACTTTTCTTACATTTATATTTTTGTTCTAAGTGGAATTTGTTTAGTATAGTTGATACTAAGAGTTAGTGAAATTGGTTTCTTCGACATATATTAAGTTTAAAAAGAGTTCTCAAAGTTTTGCAGAAATTAAAATTGTATTCTTATTATATAATTTTGTTATAATCCTTGTTAAGGATTCAGTGTTAAAGTTTTAGAGATATGTCAAAATCATATGGATGACAAAATCTAGTAACATTTTGAGCTAACTAATGTCTCATAAACTTTGATGACAACCTGTAAGATGTACGTCAGTAATATGATAGTAAGATGTAAAAGGATGCATTGAATAGAGCTTAAAGGTATAGTACCTTATTGGAATAGTTCCACTTAATTTAGCCTACTAAAATTATAAACATGGATATGAATTGAAGGCCTTGCTATAGTATGATAATAGTTTTCATAAGAAGAAAATAATTGCATGACTTTTCTTGCCTATACGTAATATTTATTTCTAGCTCATGCTTATGAGTATTTGATATTGGATTTAGATTCAACATTATTATAATCTTCAATGCATGATAATAATATATTGTTGAATAAAATCTAGTTAACCCAATTTTATACGAATAGTTTATATGTGATGGATCAAAGGAGGCTTATGCTTAATATAAGTGGCAGGAATATATAATAGGATATTTGAGACTATCCTTTTATGCCATGTTGGTTAAAATAACATAACGAGAATCGTAAAGTTACATACAAAGATATATGTATTCTTTTGATTAGGAATCGTATAAAAGTTTGAAAAATAACCAAATCAACCTTTGGTGAAAGGATGATGATGGTACAAATGTATTAGATAAAATATCAATTCATAAAAGGTTAATACTTATATTTCATTGTATTACTAATCATTTTATATGATATAGTCATATTATTAACTGAAATTTTGATTTGAAATTTTGAAAAGTTCAAATTGTTTATATTTAAGTAGAAATTAAGCAATGAGAATGCTGAAGCACTTCGATGAGATCGTTGTAGTGATTATTATATTTTCACTAACTTTAATGAATGAGATTCTTTAGTGAATACCTTTATAACAAAATTCTATAAGAGTGTGGATTTATATAAGGAAGATATAATATGAGATATTGTATGATGCAATATTTCTTCTATAGTTATGCTAAGTACAATGACTTACCTTTAATAATTCAAATTAAATCAATCAGTACGATTTCATATTAGATATAGAACACTAAGACTTTGAAAGAGTCAAAGTTAATGATGAAAGGATGTGATGCTTAATTAAAGCATATATTATCCACTAAGTTTATAACTAAATTGGATAATAAAAGGTTTATGAGATATCCAGAACGTTGGATATAATCTTACAGAACTATTGAAAAAATTGTTTATTTCAATGTGTACTAATAAGAGAATGATTCTTAGTGGGAGTAAGATGAAATTTGACAAGTTTAAACCTCATGATAATACATCCAATTGGAACTAGAGCCTTTATTGACGCATTTGATGTATAGTTGAAAGAGTACGAGACGTTGAAAGATTCATTTTCATAATGAATTCAAAGAGTTTGATTTGGAGATGATTGTGAATTTATCATGTCTAGAAGAAGGTTAGTAAGAGTATATTTGTCCTCTTTAGTGGGAGAATGTAGAGACATATTACTTACAGAAAACAACAATTCTAATTTTCAATTATTGAAAATATAATTGTCTAAGAACAAATCCTGTTGGATATGAAAAAGTTATCATCTTAATTCTACGACCTAGATCTATAAAGACAGATTAGAATTTGTTCACCTATTCTAAGTCCAGGTATATAGATAATGTACTAAGCATGTTTAGTATTTGAGATATCATATATTTATAAAGTATTAAAGATATCCATTATTTTATGTACGGGTTGATACTTAAGTTCAAGGTAATATCGATATTAATTATAGAAATAATTCCAAAATAAGGTATATTTTACTTAGAACAATATCATTCGTGATTGGAAAGGTTACAATGTAGCAATGGTTACTAATTAAGCCATAATTCATTTTTCATGGAAATGATTATTTGGGTCAATAAATTGTTTAATGAACTTGATATAGTTTCTTGCATTGTTCAAGACAGTAATGTACTGTGGAATTTGAGAGCCATTGGGCATATAAAAGGAGTTAAGGTCTTATAGAAGATCCAAGGATGTATTTAAGCAATTGGTTTTAATTATGATGATAATTAAGGAAAAAGTTGTAATATTTAAGCAAATGCTCAGAACAGAGAATCTTTTAGAATTCTCTTATTAAGCCATTGTCCTAATAGTAGCATGATCATTATATAATGATATGGTCTATGATACTTAAACTATAGGTTTTGTGCAAGTGAGAGATTGTTGGTTTATGCCATAGGGTTAATCGATTAGTTGTAGTTTAGTGACAAAACATTTAAAGACAACCTTTATCTTGTTTATATTTAGATGTACATTAGACATGTAAAAGAAATTAAGGTCTTATAGAAGATCTAATGATGTATTTAAGTAATTGGTCTTAATTATGATGAAAATTAAGAAAAAAGTTGTAAGATTTAAGCAAATGCTCAGTATAGAGAATCTTTTAGAATTCTCTCATTAAGCCATTGTCCTAATAGTAGCATGATCATTATATAATGATATGGTATATGATACTTAAACTATTGGTTTTATGCAAGTGAGAGATTGTTGGTTTATGCCCCAGGGCTAATCGATTAATTGTATTTTAGTGACAAAATATTTAAAGTCAACCTTTATCTTGTACATATTTTGATGTACATTGGGCATGTAAAAGGAGTTAAGGTTTTGTAGAAGATCTAATGATGTATTTAAGCAATTCGTCTTAATTATGATGATAATTAAGAAAAAAATTACAAGATTTAAGCAAATGCTCAGTACAGAGAATCTTTTAGAATTCTCTCATTAAGCTGAATTCTAATTAAGCCACTGTCCTAATAGTAGCATGATCATGATATGATGATATGGTATATGATACTTAAACTGTTGGTTTAGTGCATGTGAGAGATTGTTAGTATATTCCCTAAAGCCAATTAATTAGCTGTAGTTTATGGCAAAATATTTAAAGGCAGTCTTTATCTTGTACATATTTAAATGTATATGAAAAGTCCATAGGATAATTATATGTTGCAAATAAAATTATAATGTGATTATAATTATGAGATTTATATTGAATTTATGTATTATCTTTAAATTGTTCTTAGTTATTGTTCTATTAAGAATTCACATTAATAGAATATAAAAAGACTATCACAGGTTATGTTTTTTCTTATGAAGGAAGTAGTCGTTCTTTATAGACAAAAGTATAGAGATACTTAAACAAACATGTGAGTGCTTCTTAGAAAACAAGTTCACTGAAGTGACCATATATGAGAAATTCATTTGGAACATTACTTTTATGTCTATGGAAATTCTCATTATGATGATTGTTTAAGTGGTTCTTTGACTTGAGGTCTCCAAAGTTATCTTGTATAGGGATTACTATGTTTTCATACTACTTATAATATATTCTAATCATGGGTAGTTTAGTCGGTGGACATTGGATGTAGTTGTGTGATCAAGATAGGATTCATCACCCTAATGTAATTATGAAGAATGCTCTATTGTTCTCGATTAGTATTGATTTAGGAAATGCTTGGCCGATGTAGAATGATGTTTTGTAAATAGTGTATAAATGTCATTAATTGAATCAATAGCTAATGACAAAGAACTAATATGTTTGGACTCAAAATAAAGTAGACATCAATTTCATGTTCTATGTCTAATCGAAACATTGTATGATAAAAGGATTGAATTATATGAAAAATCATGCACGAAAAGATTAGTCAAAACTACTTTGACATTTCGAAAGATTTGAGTGGTCATGATTTGTTGCTAGACACCAATTTTGATTTACGAATATAAATTGTTTAATAAGAAAATGAAAACCCGAAATATGTTTTACGGTTATAACTTGTATTCATTGCCAACATATTTGAGAACCTAATAGTTAGACTTAATTGTAAGGTTTGTAAAACTATATTATTAAATATGAGATATCTAATAAATAAGGATCAATATGAGATATTAGATCTTGTTTAGGAATAATTGATATTTAATTATATTTATTTGTAAATCTAATTAAAGTTTAATTAAAATTAGAATTTAATTTCAATAAAATACTAAAATGTCCAAATTTTATTATAAATAGGCTTAAGCTCTAAGTTAGCTAGCACTCCTTGCTTAACCTTTTCTATAATAGTTGCAGAGTTTTCTCAACTCGTTTTGTGGATATTGTTAGACGTCAAGCATTTATATGGCTACGGTGGTTGAGATGAACTAGTTTTGTAAATAGTTTGAGGAAAATGATAAGATTATGATCAAACTTCAAAATAAGGAACGAATTAAGATTCATTCTTTATTATGATTTAATTATTAATCATTTTATAAAATTAAAGTAATCTTAATTTTTGAAAATCAAAATATAAAAAAGTTTCGTTATTATTTTGCTACGATCAAAATTGAATCCTATCCCAATTTTCCAAGAGCAAAAGCAACAGTTACTTATCTAATACAATTTTTTGTATTGGTATATGGTAGAGGATTATATAGTCTTCCTTCTATCAACAAGAAGCAGAAATAAAGCATTCATAGCAAAGTAATATACTATATCCTTATACCTTTATTACGAAAGTTTTTGTAGTCTTTCCCATCACATAATAAATGATGAAAAAATCCTTCAAATATGATCATGAGTAGGACTCATTGATAATTAATACTATATGTTATATATGTGATTAACATCTCGTTGTGGCCTTTTTGTCATCAAAACATAACTAAGTTGCATAGTTAATAAGAAAAACAACACGTAACTATTTATTGTGATCTATTCAAATTTAGTAGTTAAAATAATATTAAGGGAGAAATATCGTAAGATGAATAGCGAGTTCAAGAAAAATAAATTGTGTTCCATGTTGCTTTAGCCTCCTTTAACTTAGAAATGATAGGTGAAGAAGTTGAAAAAAATAATTTTCCTTATCGTGTAGATAAAGAAAATGTATTGAGAACAATATCATTTTCTTAGCGGTTCACTACTTAGTTAAAGTAGATTCAAGATTTATAAATTTAAATTTAAATTCTAAAATTAAATTAATTATTTTTTAATGTACTTGAGATTAACAATCCGATTGATTCCTAATTAAATCTTTAGAAAATAAAAAATCAATTAGATGAAATCACACAATTAGTCAACAAATTAACATTAGAAAATAATAATAATAATTCTTTAAAATATTAAGTCATATACCTTATTTCTGATCAAGATGAAATTATTTATGGATATGAATCTGATCAAGAAATCTATGTAGATCAATAAAAGAATGAAGAACAACCAAAAACAAGTCAAAGTGGAGAAAAACGAAAAAGAAATAAACAACCAAACCATAATTGAAATTATAAACCTATTGAAACAGAAGAACTTAATCGTCTTGGATATTAACGAAAAGATAATAAAATAAGAAAATTTCCTACAGAATATACATCAAAACATATAACATTAGGACCATATAGAATTCTCAATTTAGACTATGTATTATCACAAGAAAAATAATTACTCGAATAGTCTAATAAATTAGCATTAGTTATACAATTAGAAAAACCTTTTGAAGGATTAACAAGTATAAGTACTTTATGGAATTTTATTACCTACAAAACTATTGGTATTGTATTAAATTTTTTATTAGACAATGAAATACGAATAAAAAATACTACTGAATTTTTTAATGCTATTGAACCCATAAAAGCTTTTCATGTAGTTGCTAATGAAATTTATAAAGAATTTATTGGAAAAGATATAACTTCTTAAAAACAAGAAATTGAAAATGAAAAAAGAAAAAATGCCCTATAGCATTTAAACATTATACGCATATGTGATATCTATTATCTTGAACAATATATTTGTGAATTTAAAAAATATTATTATAAATTAACTCTCACAAAATAAGAAATATATATATAAATATTTTTCCAAAAATTATCTTATCCAATAAACAAAAAAGTAGAAGAATTATTTTTAATAAAACAAAGCGCTAATTTAGTAGCTTATAACTTAGGTGGTGCTATTTCAATAACAAAAGAAGTATTATCACAAAAATATTTATAGGCAAAATTATAAAAAAAATTAAGACACAGAGATATTCAATTATGATGTTCTAAATATTCAGAGGTTCCTCAACAATATGGATGTGAATTTTCTACCTATCATAAACAAAGGAAACAAACGAAATATAATAGATATAAATGGCGAAAATATCCCAAAAACACATATAAAAAATTACATTTAAACCTTATAAAAAGTTTTTTTAGAAAAAAGGCTTATAGACAATGTAAACCAAAAAAGAAATATTGCCCTCAAAATAAGAAAAAATGTAGATGTTGGTTATGTAAAGAAGAAGGGCATTATGCAAACACTTGTCCAAAAAGAAACCAAAATAAATATAAAGAAAAAATTAATATTTTAAATTCAGCTTTAAAATATAATTTAGAACCCATATAATCAAAATATGAAACAGATTCAACGATTTCTTCATTATATCAATAGTGTCTCCAAACTTCAGAATCAACAACTGAATCTGAATACAACTTTTATTCAAGTAATTATTCAAAATAAAAAAACAGGAGCTACTATTTGTATAACTTTGAAAACATTATTAAACAATTGGAAAAAATTAAACAAACCTTTACAAATAAGAATAGATGATGGAAGCATTAAATCTAATTGGTATGTCAATTATTATAATAATGTTATTATTGAAAATTATACTTTTATAATTCCGTCAATTTATCAACAGGAATCAGGATTGCCATTGATTTTAGGAAACAATTTTCTTAAATTATATAATCCTTTTTGCCAATATCCACATTACATAACTTTAAAAACACCAATAATAAAATCTTTAAACAAAAAATCTATAATTCTTAAAATTCCTATCTATTATACAACTTATTATAAAACTCTACAACTAGTAACCAAAAATTAAATCAATTACAATTCTATCTCCTTAATACTCTACAAAATGAAATAGCAATCTTAATATATAGAACAAGTATGTAGTAAACATCCACTGGATCTATAAAAAATATTAATAATCAATTAATTGAAATAAAATTAAAAAATCCTATACAAGAAGTTAATATTAAAAATAATATACAATATACAGGACAGGATGTACAAGAATTTATTAGTGAATGTTCTGAGTTATTACAAAAACAACTAATTTCCCCAAGTACAAGTAAACACACTACAAGAAAATTTGGTTTCAGCATCTAAACTCTCAGCAACTATAGTAAAATGGTTGCTAATTATATACATTTTGCAACCAAAAATTATTTGGTTGCAATATATAAGT
>JAOSBP010000003.1:23106623-23117349 GCA_027563825.1 Erythroxylum mucronatum
AATACCTGAATACCCGAAGGACATTCAAGTACATACCCTATGATAATGGTATGTTGGAGCAAAAGCAAATCCAACTTATACATGGCAATTCAACTTACACATGGCATCATCTAACATATTCAAAAGTCACTAAAATTTAAAATTCATTGATTGCATTCATTCACA
Source organism: Erythroxylum mucronatum (assembly GCA_027563825.1). NCBI lineage: Eukaryota > Viridiplantae > Streptophyta > Magnoliopsida > Malpighiales > Erythroxylaceae > Erythroxylum > Erythroxylum mucronatum. The sequence continues at coordinate 23,106,789 of JAOSBP010000003.1, forward strand.
AATCTTACACTGTTTCCATCATACACATATGTACAAAAACTCTTATAGGTTTTAACAAAACTACAAAATAAATGCTACAACACTTCTGGTGTCAACTGACAAACCTCTGAGCCATTTTTCTATCCAAAAGATTCCTTAAGTCCTGACTAAGGAACTAGGTCTCTTGTCTCGTACCTAAAAAAAATATATTGCAATTTTTGATGAGTTTTGCGAACTCAATGAGTGAACCATCATTGATGATTTCACCCGATTATAAACACACATCACATATATCATAGATATTCATTCAGAACATGTAATTATTATTTAGATACTTACATAACATGGCATATCATATGGTCACTCATTACAACTTTGCAAATCATTCAAAGAATTTTAGTTTTATACGAATGCTATATGAATATGACTCACATTCATTCTTATTGTTGTGACTGAGTGCCTATCACATACTTATACAAATACTAGCCCATAGGGCTTAGTCAGAACAGATTCAAGGAGCATAGCTCTACATACAGAATCATATATCACGGAGCAAAGCTCCACATGGAAGTGCTTCAAATTGGCTACTCAAGCCACAACAGCTTTATTTGAGCATGCATTTTATGAAATGCATCAAATACTGAATATGTTATATATCACAATCTTATATAAATGCTCAGGCAAAGTTTTCATAGTTATCGGACCTAAGTCCGACATTCAACTTTCGTTGAGAATTCACATAGCATAATACAATCAGAATCATCAAACAAATTAGAACACTTCCAATACAGTCCCAAATATATACTCCTCGGACTTTAAGTCCAAAATTCAGAAACGATCATAACAGTTCAATAATTGGAAGCTTAACAAATCAAATTAAATTAATCCTGGGAAATTCATCTAGGTTGACTCACAGTACGCTCCAAGAAGCTATTGCCTGGATGGTCCGGCAATGTCCGACTGGCGTTCGATGTGCTCCTCTATGACATACACAACACATTCATAAATATCACATTTTTGCACAAATGCACAAGTATTCTTTTATACACGTCAATGTATAGAAAGTATGCACAATGCATGCTTAATGACAATTTCGGGTTTCTTATCAAATCATTCAGATATCAAAGTCCTCATTAATATCATTTGTACTAATAATTTAGGCCAAAATAAAACAATCTGAAATTAATTCATAACCTAATTGACCACTTCATATTTTCTATCCACATGATTTCAGGTCAAATTTTCATAATTAATCTAATAGGGTAAATGACAAAATTAGGCAACACTTCCTTCTGAAAAGTTGTTCTTCTATGTTTTAAGTTTCTAATGACTCCAAGATCGTACAATTTGATTCATTATTCAATGATTTATGCACCAAATACCAAAGACTATGCACATTTAAAATTTTGGCTAGTACATGATCATACCCTCGAATTGTTCAACTCATATGCTTCAGCTCAGATATCCAAAAATTACAAAATTTATACCAATTTAAAACTAAGAGAATAAGATACAATTTTAGTGAACACACCTCAGTCTAATTTGGCCTATATCAATACAGTTTATTCAATAACCACAAGACATGATTTCTGTCCCTAGTAATGCTATAGCTTAAGCTAAGACTCAGTTTCATGCCAATTTTGAAAGTCTTAGAGACAGATTTAAAATTCAACTTCTTCAAGAAAGTTGTAGAATTATATCTCTAGTTTAATATGAACTAAGAATCAAATCATTTAGAAATCTACAGATCAAGTGATAATCAAAATACCAAAGCATGTTTATGAAAATTTTCCAGTTCATAACATTCCAGCAGACTTCCACACTTTCATCCTATAATCCCTTTCAATTTAATTCAGATAGCTCTAAATTTTTTTGGAGATAAAGAAAAATGTCTTAAGAATCCATTGATCTAAGTTTCAAGTCATTTGGAGTTCGGATGAAAAATTTATAGCCAAAAGACTTAGGGTTGTTTAATGAAATACTCTAGTTCATAACCCGCACATATAAACCATCGCCTTTTCTCTCTCTAGCACCCAAATCTGCATCTTCTTCACCAAACCCAACTTTTCTTCTTCACCGAACTTCACTTCTCCTCTTCTTATTTCTTTCTTTCTTTTGTTGTTTCCTTCCTACACATCACAACTAATACATCTGCTACATAAACCACCTTTTTTTCTACTTCCATCACAATTAAACCCAACACAAATAAATCCAAAATCTAAAATTTTATACATACATAACAAAAACTGCACTGCTCATGTGAGCATATCCCATTTTTGTGCATCTTTCTTCCATCTTCTTTCCATTTTTTTCAAACTCAATGTTTTCATGTCCAGATTTAATCAATCCTAAAACATCTATTCTGCATTTCTAACTCCAAATACAAGCTCCAAATAAGACAGAATCACATTTGGCATTCAACACTGAAAATCGAAACTTCACAAGCTCTTGCTCTCTCTACTGTCATTTTCCAAACATTAATTTTCACACAATTAATTTAAATGATCACTCAAAACCATTCTAACTTGTCTTTGGCTCATCAACATACATAAGTCAAAAATCTAAGATTCACACTTAACATCTAACTTCATTTTTACTACTACACAACAGACACAAATGCAAGCATGTACAATTTCGGTTTTCTGTTTTCTCAAAAACTAGAGTAGAGTATATACATATTTTCATCAACTTTCTAACCTTCTTCCTTAACTCACAGATGCCAGCATCATTTTCATTTTACTCCAATTATCACAAGTTTACACCATTCACCTCAGATTAAAATTCAATATTACTTCCTAATACCAAAAACAGAGCACATTCAGATAAACTCAATTTCCAACACTTTTCAATTTTTCTAACTTATTCATTATCAGCAAAAACTCATTTCAATATAAACTTTACATTAACATCATAGTTCCTCGAACACCGCATCTCTCAAGCTTGTTCCCTTACATCCAAACTCATTAAAAATCACCTCTATTAACACTTCAGAAATTTGCATGCATGAACATTAAATCACCATTTACGTAATCTTCTAAACCATCATAGAAACACATATTTCTCAATCCAGAATCCATTCAAATCAATTGAAAACAATTCCTAATTCTTAAACCCATCATCTAAATTATTCAATACCGCAACCTTAAATCTCAAACCCATGCATGCATGTATATTTTTACACTATAGAAATACCATCAGAACTACTTACTTGGTTCCATAAAATCTCCAGTAGGTGAGAGTGAATCAATAGCACAAAAAAAAAGTTAAACACTTGATGTTTCGATGGATGAACTAGAGAAGAGTTTTGGTAAAGGAGTTGTTTCCGGTGAAGAACAAAAACATAAAGACTTATTATCAAGCTTCAGCAATTTATCTCCAGCAACACACTTAATCACGCGTGTTCCTTGCATGTGGGTCATGTGTCAACATGCAAGGTTGCCATATTTCACAATACAATTTAGCGATTTGTCATATATATATATATATATATATATATAAATAAATAATCGTCACGTGTCACTATATAATTGGTCCAAAATACCTCGATTTTTTTGAAAATGTCTAAAATTCACCAAAAATTCTAAAATAATAATATGACTCTCCAAATAAATTTTCAGCTCAAAATAATTAATAACTCAATTATACCCGAAAAATGTCAATGAATACATATGCAATCATATGAATGTGCAAAAATGTGCATGTTACAAATAACTTATGCATGACATGCATTTTCCTAATTTCACAGAAATTTCTCATAATTTACTATTCTAGCCCTAATATGGGTAACTGGATGTTACAATAATGATTTATGAATGTATAGATAATAGATAAATTTTCTCATATCTTACTTATGTAATATATTATTCTATTTAATCATAATTCTCTATTTATTATATATAAATTCGGTACTGTTATATGAAATTTATATATTATATATAATTTCGTCCCCAAAGGTCAAGTCAATGAGCCACCATTTGGTGACGGTTTTCTGAATTATTGCCAAATGGTATATTTCTTCCAAATTAAGTGAAAATGACGCCATTTTGTTTAACAACAAACGACATCATTTTATATTAGGTTAATTAATACCAAACGAAGCTCTTTTTGTATTTCCTCTTGTTCACCATAGAAGAAGCATCGTTTCCTCTGTTGTGGTCATCTCCTGTGTTACGGTCATCACTATCGAAGAAGCGTCGTGTCCTTTATTGGTACTGGTTTTCTTTTCTATTTTCAAGAACCCTCCTTATTGTGTTTTGCTTATGATGTATGGATTTTGTTTGTGTTTGTGTTTGGAAGATGGTGAATTGTGTTTCTATGTTGGATGTGCATGAGTTGACTTTTTTTCACATTCCATGCTTGTTTAAGAAAAGCTTGCTAATTATTTCATGAAAGGTTTGTTAGAAAATCAAGGCTATTTATGTAAGGGATGTTTAGGTACATATTTACCATATGATTGTTTTTATACCAAATCTCTACTACTTATAGTATACACATGTATAAGTCAAAAGGACTTTATTTCAACGTTTAATAAGGGTGTGATTAGACATAAGAATTAAAAGTAAAATGATCAAAACAAAACAAATTAGCAAGGCATCTAAACATATATAGGTAACAAACGTATAAGTTGGAACCATGATATTCAATTCACTTAGGAATTGTTAATTGCTTAATATGAAGAAAAATGGAGTCACATTGAGTTTTCTTGCTGCTACCTTTCTTATTTTTTCTTTTTTGGTGCTATTTTTATTAATAGATATATGAATAAACAAAATAATTTGAACTATAACACAATAGGTAAGGATGTTTAAATAGAGATTTTGGCTTGTACTATAGTTATAAAATAAAATAAAAAGGTTATGGCTCAAAGGAGCTAACTAGGGATATAAAATTGGGGTAGGTTTTTAAGTTAAAGGTTGTAAAACAATGAAAGTCTTTTTTTTTAAATTCTTATAGCCTCTTTTATTCAATATATGCATATATAGATTAGGTCTTCAAATGTTCCAAGAAAGTTCTAGAGAAATATTCTAATATAAGACAATACACTTTAAAGGAAATACATATTTATTTGAATGTTTCAATCTTTTATGGCTCAAAATCTTAAAATTTATTTCAAATCACTTCAACTTTGTTTGATGCCTTATCATTTGATCATTAAAGTTTATAAAATTGCATAATGCTAGCTAATGTAACCATTCAACATATTTTTACTCTTATTCTTAAAAGACCAAATCTTTTAGCATACACACATTTCAATTTATTCAAAATATATTTGATGAAACTATATAATGGACTAGCAGAATGTCGACATGCTGAATGGTTTTTGATGGCAGAAATGAGCTCCGCTGGGAGGAATATGGCAAAGTTCTCCTTAATGAAGAACAAATTGATGCAAACAAATCTCCTCATCAAATACTAATCACCCCTTGCCTTCAATGGTCAATCTTCTTCTCCAAGGTTTTTAGTATCATCTGAATTTTTTCTCTTTCTTTATTATCTGTATCTCATTTTCTATTAGGAGGCTATCAGATGAACGTTTGATTATATATACTATGTGTTATGTAAAGCTTCCTCAAATCTTCAAAAGAACATAGATGAAAATGGAGGTGGATGGCAATGTCCAGATAGACCGTACACGATTAGAAAAATTGGTTATTTTGGAACAGTCGTTGATTCCAGAAACTATGTCTATTTAATCAGGTTTGCATGTGTTTGAATTTGGGTTCCTTATATCACATTGATTCTAGAAACCATGTCTATTTAATCAGGTATGTATGTGTTCGAATTTGGGTTCCTTATATCGTTTGACTTAGCTATTTAAGTTCTATACTATTTGCTTCTTAGTTGAAATGCATTGTACGTGCAGTCTATCTAATTCAGTTATCCATATTGCATCTAGAGAATTGTTCACCGTATCTTCTGCTAATTTAGTTAAAGCTAAGAAGTTATTAGAAGAGAATGTGAATAAACCAATTCCTGAGGAAAGATCTTTCACTGTTTCACTTTATGCTTTTGAACGTGTAAGGACCCTTCTTGAGAATCCGGACATAAGGAACTCCTTTAACTTTTCTACCGAGTCTCATGTCACTTAAAATCTAGAAAAATGATAATTTATTTTCCTTTTTGATAAAATATGTGTGAAACTTTATTTATTGTTTTATCTGTAAGGATTATTAAACTTTTAATTAAAATATTGCATTACTTACTATTAATCATTATATTATATTGCTTACCATATTTCAATATTTATATGCATTATTATTTTATTGTTAATAAATATTAATGATTAAGAATAGTAGTCAACTTAAATTTATGATATTTTGATCTTATTAACATTAAAATTTTAAGTATGCTTATCTTTTTATATCCAAAAAAAGTTACTTTTTAAATTTTAAATTACATATCATGTGTTTTTCAACAATATGTTTAAAATTTTGAAAACATTTTACAATTTAGTACTCCATTTTATTTTCGCAGAACATTTGTATGAACGGAGGTGTACTATGTATAATAGTCATCATTAAAGATACATTTGTGTATAAATCCATATATTTAAGTAAATTTATAGAGTTTGAATATATTAAATAAAAATTGTAATTATTTCAACTTTTCGTGATGATTTTAAAATTCGTCCACAAAATCTAATTTTTTGTGTAGATTCACAAATTCGTCACAAAGGCTTGACTTTTGGTGACAAAAATGTTAAAGCGTCGCAAATAGTCAAGCCTTTTGCCGTGAATCCAATAAATTGCTGCCAAAGATATGCATTTAGAGACAATTCTGAGAAATGTCACGATAAGTTAAGCTTTTGGCGACATTATTTCAAATTGGCGTCTAAAGCTGACTTTTAGCAAATCTTCGCCAAAAATTAGTGGCTAAAAGTCAGTTTTGTTTTAGTATAAATAGTTTGTCAGTCGAAATCTTAGCTTGGAGACTCTTGAACCCTTTGTAACATTGTTTCCTTCCTGGTTGATCAATATATTATTTCAATTTAAGAAAAATTCCAATTCAAAAATTAAAAAAAAGGAGCATAATTGCCTCTTTTTGTTCTTCTTGGTTAAAAGAGTTCGTCTTTCCTCTCCACTAAAATCAGTCGAGAAGACGTAACATTAAGACGCAAAGGAAAATTGTAAGTTTTACTTATTCATTTATAATTAGAAGCATCAGAAAACAATACGTTTAACTTATCTCCCACGCCTAAGATGTCCACATTTCATGATTATGGTCTCAATGTTTTTACGAAACTCTCTACCAAAAGAATGTTGATATTTTTACTTAAATTTACCGTGTATTGTTGATCAGAGGCTAAAAACTTGTCTTTTTGGAAGAGTAAAATGGTTGTCTTTGAATATTGACTATGACCTGAAGATTTCCACCACCTTCACCCCGACTCCATGAAAGTTACAATCTAGAAAGCGTATCATGACACAAAAGGAACTTTAAAATTTCCTTAATCGCAACACCAGGCATCATGATTCTGCAATTTTGATTGTAAATATTGCTACGTGTGTGTGTGTATCCAAATATTATATTTATAACAAATCACTTTAATTTATTTCCTTTGAAGGATGCTTTCTGTGACTGTATAAAATAATATATAGTCACAGAAAGCAGCCAACAGGAACTATTGCATTTATCCTGTGTATCTTTACTTTGAAAACTTTTTAGACTCGTACAATTTACTTCGTGAGTACGTTACAAGAACTTTCACGAGTCACAGATCCCATTATGTCGATCCTCGATCTTGCCCAAAACTTACTTCTATTAGAGTCACAGATCTTACCAGGACGTTCTACCCGTGGAGGCGATGAATTGTTTCCCTCTTTTCCTCTGCGTCTGCTGGCTCGCCTTCGGCTCGCCGAATTGGGGAAAGCTTGTTCGAAGTTTTGTGAAAGGTGGAGGTAGTTTTACCCTAGCTGGCAAAGTCTCTCAACGACAAGGACCTCTCTTGTTTTTTGGCATTTTGTTTTGACCAAACGACTTGGCGTTGGCCTTGGTTCGTTCTTTTTGTCTCCTTTGGATTTTTCTAGAGCCTATTTTGGCATGCTCTGCCTGGCTTCTTAGACCATGCTCTTTTGTAATATTATTTTTTACTTAATGAAATTTTTTAATTTCTAAAAAAAAAACTTCCACGAGTTCTTTCTCGGCAAATAAGACAAAATAAGAGTCATTTTACATTCCTTCGGAAGCTATAAGAAATAATTAATTTTCAAAGAATTACGGCATTGGACTTAGTAACAAAATTTTTAAAGACAGTCTTTATCTCGTAAATATTTAAATATATATGATAAAGTCCATGGTATAATTATATATTGCAAATTATATTATAATGAAAATGTAATTATGAGATTCATATTTCATTTATCTATCATTCGTAAATTGTTCATAGTCTTTCCAAAAAAAAAATTGTTTATAGTCATTATTCTATTAAAACTAAAAATTATAATAGAACATGAAAAGACCAACATATGTTATATTATGAAAGAAGCAGTAGATATCGTAGACTAAAGTATAGAGATACCTAAACAAATAAGTAGTGGTTTATTAGAAAACAAGTTCACTGAATTGATCCTATATGAGAAATTCATTTAGAACATTACTTGTATGTCAATAGAAATTCTCATTTTGATGATTGTATAAGTGATCATTTGGCTTGAGCTTCTAATTTATCTTATACAGGGATTGCTATATTTTGATACTATTTATGACCTATTATATTCAAGAGTAGTTCAATCTGTAGGCATAGGATATCGTATGAACTACATGGAAGTAGTTGTGTGACCAAGATAAGATTAATCACCCTAAAATAATCCGGGTGAATATTTCATTGTTCTCGATTAGTATTGATTCGAAAAATCCTTGCCCAAAGTGGACTGGTGTTTTATAAACAATTTACAAATATCATTATTTCAATCATAAAAATAGTGGAGAATTAATATGATTAGATTCAAAATAGAGTAGACATTAATTTCATGCTTTACGTCTAATAGAAACAATGTATGATGAAAGGATTGGATTGTACGAAAAAAATCATGCACGAAAAAATTAGTCAAAATCACTTTGACATTCCTAAAGATTTGTGTGATCATGATGTGTTACTAGACATTTCTTAATTTATGAATATAAATTGTGTAATTATAGAATTAAAGATAAATATAAAAAGTTCAATTTTTCTAATCCTAAATATGTTTTACAATTATTATTTGTATCTATTGTCAACATATTTGGAAACTTATTAGGTCACATATAAAGAATGAGTTAAAAAGAGCAAATATATTTTAATCAAGCTAGACTTGATTGTAAAGTTTGGAAATTTTCATAATCAAATATGAGATATTTAATGAATAAGAATCAATATGAGATATTAGATCATATTTATGTATAACTGATATTTAATTAGAATTATTTATATTTTTAATTAAAGTTTAAATAAAATTAGGATTTAGTTTCAATTAAATTACTAAAATATCATAAACTTATTATAAATGGACTTAAATTCTAAGTGACCTAACACTCCTTGCTTAACCCTCTACATTGGTTACAAAATTCTTTCAATTAGTTCTGTGGATACTATTAGACGTCAGATATTTATGCGGCTATGATAGTTGAAATGAGCTAGTTTCAGAAACAGTTTGAGGGATATGACAAGATTATGATCAAGTTTTAGAATAAGATATGAATTAAGATCCGTGTTTTATTATGATTTAATTGTTAATTATTTTATAAAATTAAAAGGATCTTAGTTTTTAGGAAATCAAAATACAAAAAAAAAATTTGTAATTATTCTGGTACGGTCAGGATTTGATTCCGTCCCAATTTTCCAACAATGATATAGGAATAGACTTTAATTATATAATTTGATTAAAATATGTTTGATTTTTACTGATTAATTTTGGAATTAAAATTGCAATTCTTGCATGAATAAACATTCTTACAATCTAAAAAGTTTAGATTGAATATTTTAAAACCCAACATTCAATTTAAAGTTGAATTACCAATATGATTAAAATTTTATTTAAGAGTTAAACAAATATACGAAATTAGTTTCATTAATAGTAAAATACCCAAAAATATAAAAACTCTAAGCTACAATAAATTTGAAAAGTTCAATTGAAACCAAAAAACTCAAAACATTAGAAATTCCTTAAGATTCTAGAATATGGAAATTAAAGGTTCAACTACCCTAAAACAATAAAGAAGTTTTTTTTTGTGTTATTGGGAGCTGCTGGAATTTGGGTGTCGTGGCACTACAAGAAAATTTGGTTTTAGCAACCAAATTCTCAGCAACCATAGTAAAATGGTTGCTAATTATATATATTTTGCAACTAAAAATTATTTGGTTGCAATATATAAGTTACGTATATTTTTTCCCGACCAATCAATACTTGGTAGCTATAGATGGTCACTAAAACTTACAATTCATAGATAATAATATAACGACCAAATTTAACAATTTTAGCGACAACTTTAATAGTCGCTATAAAAAATTATTAATAACAACCAAATTAACAACCAATTATTGAGTGGTCACTACAAGTATTTCAAATTTTCCATTAGCAACCAATAAATTTGGTTGCTAAATTTA
>JAOSBP010000003.1:23155417-23166605 GCA_027563825.1 Erythroxylum mucronatum
AGGTGATTCAAATTGCAAATTAAACTAGAGACATGGGGCTACAAATGTACAAGAAATTCTGATCGAGATTCAGCCCCTAAGATGTTTGGATTTTGGAGTAAAGTTCGGTATAGTGTATAGTCCCGAGGTTGTTTAGATCATAACTTCTTCATTTCTAATCCGATTTGAGTGATTCCAGTGGCGTTGGAATTGTTAGAACCGAGGGAATATTTTTCTGATGTTAAAAAGGCAATTAAATTTTCCTATTTGCGTTTTCTTCTATTGTGGTCGTTATGTGTTCGGTGTTGGGTCCTCTATGCTTTGTGGGTCCGAATGTTGGGCCTCGGAGACGGGGTCCAACAACGGATCTCCCAATTGCTCCAAATCTTTGTTTTATGTCACAATTTTATTTGAATTATTTAAGTCCACGAAGGCAAATATCACCTACAAATGTAATTAGAGCAAATTAAGTACCAAAAATACAATAAAACTAGTAATATCAAGCAATCACATCAAATATAGGTGTATAATTATAATCAAATTACATTTATCAAACATCTCCACACTTAAATTTTTGTTTGCCCTTAAGCAAATCATAATCTAAATTATTAATCTTATGAATATCTATCCGTCATAACCTCAACATGTCCATCCATACTCTAAATCATAATATCATATTGATGAAATTAACTTACAATTATAATCAAATTGTCCTAAAACTAACTTCATAAGTCAATATCAATAATAATCATGTCAATAATATTTTGAAATCGAAAGTACAAAACTTTACACCCCCACCAAGGTTTTACTCAATGAACTCAAATGTTTAGGGTGAAAAGTATAAGAACTCTCAAATCAATGCATACAAGGATTCTTAACTATAAGCTTGCAATATTATCATATCTCCACCACTTATACGTAGAATAGAAAAAAAAAGTCTTGATATAAGTTTTAATGGGCTTAGGTAAGATATGATTGGGATAATCAAAGGGTTACTAAATTGAAAGAAATTTACAATAGCCAAGATTACAAGAAACTTAGTCTTTTACAATATAGGTCCTTCAAGACATGAATCCATTGGTACCATAATTCAAGCACTTCTCTTCTTTTTTTTACAACCATTCTTCATGTACCAAAATTAAAGAAATATTGGACCTTTTTAAAATTCAAATTTCAAGCAATTAAGTGATTGTAAATATTTTTAGGGCTCAAAACAATAAAAAAGCTTCAAGAAAAATAAGGTAAAGGCTAATAATGGTGTTATAATTAATGAAAAAGGCTAAGGCTTAAAATTTAATTATTTATAAGGATAAAATATGATAAGGTAATTTTCAAGAACACAGGCTAAACAACTACCAAATCTAAGTGCTTTTATCACTTCAATGCTTTTAATTTCACATATGTTGTCTCAACATGCATAATAAAACCAAGTTCTAGAATCATCCCACTATGCATGATAACACACATGAAAGAATAAAAGAGCTTAAAATTTTATGAATCTTGCTCGTAGTTTCAAAAGCTCATGAAAAAGATGGTCTTATATGTGTAAATAATATGAATTTTTCATTTAATTTGACTATTTTCAATAACTACTAATAATATAACTTATAAAAGCAAGTTTATTTTAACTTTTATCATTTTGCATAATAATTCAAATCAATAATCAATAATAAAATAAACTATTTATGGATATTTTTAACTAATTCAGAATATCGGTTAATAATATTTAATAACAAAGATTATAATAAGCTTAAGAAAATTATGATCCCCTTTCCAGAACTTAAAGTTGTACATTGCCCTTAATGTACACAACATAAGCATATCAAAATAAAAAATGAGAAATTGGAGAAATTTGGTACTTCCCTGAGTAATAAGAATTTCATATTTCTGGATCCATCCGATACTAGACACAATACTCCTTGTAAAATATAAATAAAAAGGGATAAGAGGTAAAATAAAATAAAATTAATGAAAATAAAAAAGAAAATAACTAAAGGATATGGAAATAAAAATGACGTAAATGAAAATATATCCTAAGGCCTAGATTGCCTCCCAAGTATCACTTATTTAATGTCGTTTACTTGACATACCATTCATGCTTACCATTATCCAAGGTTTATGATTAGTGCCTTACTTCCACCTATTTCTCCACGTAGGAGTTTTGTAGCTTGTGAATAAGCCACATGTTGTAAGGTAATAGCAAGGGCATAATTTATCAAATTAATAAATCCAATCAATTGCTTTAGTGCATTTTTAATAACAAACTGTTAATAACATGGGGAATAATAAAACTCTCTGAATTGGTTGACACAAGTACTTTGTTTTGAAGGAAGTGGGAATCATCTGTTCTTAAGGTGACTACCAACGATTCATCAATAGTTTCCTCAATAGGCTTCTCTTTTTGCTTTTCCTTAAACTTCTTTGCTCACTCTTCTTCTTCCTCTTTATAGATAAAGAGTTCCTACTCTTTTTTTCTTCAATCAGCTTTTTCCACTTCTCTACTTCCTCGTTCTGGACAGAGGTTTCCTCCTCTTCTTCTTCATCTACTTCCTCTATCATCTGTTCATCCACCTCTTCTAAAGCAATAGTTACCTCCTTGCCTTCTTGGAATGCAACATCATTCATGAAATTGACCTTCATCACTTCTTCACTCTAAGACATTAATAAGCTCAAATAGTATGTTGTATTATACTCAATATATTCATGTGAAGAAAATATAACTTCAAATTCATTTTGGCTAGCTACATATTTGACAAGGTATTCCGTTATCATATCTATAATACTTTCTTCTTACTGTTATCATTATAAATTTTCAGTTGGAGCATAATCATTCCATCTCTACATAAGGGTAACTCCACTCTATAAGTATTCTCATAAAGTGTACTCAAAAGTTGGTTGTGCATGTGCGATTGCTCCTATATGTAGTTTGGTGCCCGACATTCATTATTTTAATGGTTACTCCTACAAATGTTGCAACACAAGAAGGAATTCGATTGAGCTTCCAAAAACATGTCACCAAGCCTTTCTTTCCAAAATGGTGATGTTGTCATAAGCGATGACATATCATAGCTCCCATAAGAATACTATCTACTCTATTCTTCCATTGCAGTTTTTGGTTATAGCAATGACTATAAAATTATAACAATTATCCATAAACTTAAAGTCAAAGTAGAGAACTTCAAAAGATAAATTAATAAATAAGTAATAAAATAAATAAAAATAATGGTTAGATTAATAAAAACTGGGCTTTCCTAATATTACTAGTCCCTGACAATGAAGTAAAAAACTTGATGTGATAGATTTATATCAATATTAAAAATACTACAACAAAGAAGAATAGGGTGAAATTTATAAATTAAACATTCTCTAAGAAAATTTGTAAGCAAAATTGGATCTAAATAAATTACACAAGTAGATAAAAACATGATAATAGGAGTAAAAGAATGAATACTAATTAAATAAACATAGATAATAATTGATGAAAACATAAAAACTAAAGAAAACATACCTTTATTTATCGTTTCCTTTTGAGCGCCAATATCTATAGGCTAGAATAGGAATTTAAGAGAAGGATAAGTAAACTGAAGCATTTATTTTTTCATATTGGAGCAATGCTCCATTCTTACATTATATAGGTTGAGGACATATGATAGTGTCTAAAGCAAAAAATAAGAAAAGACAAAGCAAAAGTGAAAAAGCCAAAAGTAAAAAAGTAAAAGCAAAAGATTATGGCTAGGTGGTTGACAAATGGCCTAAATTATTAAACAGGTGGGCCTAGATGGCCGACATTTTAGTCTTCAAATATAATGTCTTATGAAGCACTATCTTCTTTGGCCATTTTTTATGATGATGGGCAGTTTGGGCATTTGTGTTGTGTGTACTATTGTAGTTGCTGACAAAGAGCTTGTTACCATTGAGTTGAGAGGTCGATGAATGATCTAGAGATTGTAGCAAAGCTTCCTTCAAAATGTTTGATTATCTAGAGGGATTCTAGAGTAATTGGTAATTTATATGTTGATGTCATAATCATGTTTGCTCCTCTATAATTGATTTTTACTAACAATTCAGGGTTGAATTTTAAACATTGTTGATAAACTCCTTCGAAATAGTGTAGGTTGAATTGGCTGAATAGATCCCAGTTAAATTCATAATTTGGGGTTGTATCAATAGGTGGATATAAACCATTACTAATTCCAATTTGAAGGTAGGCGATTCTAGTCATAAGAACTTCTGATTCTTTTATGCTTTCGGCTTTTTAAAAATTGGGTAACTGCTGAAGACTTTGAGCAATATTTCTAGATCATTGGCAAAACGTTCTTTTAATTTTTTAACTACCAAGATAAATCCTGTAGGAAATTCTGACAGGGCATGTAGGTTGGTTAGGTAAATTATGTCTATCAATCCACTCTGAAAAAATAGATAAGTGGTAAGTAGGTCTGCTTCAGGAAAGATAATTGCTTTGGGTACATATCTTCCTCTATTCTGGGGATAATATTGAAATTTTTTTAGTTCTTCTTTCCACTCATTTAGTGCTTAAATAGTCATATTACTTAAATATGTCTGTCTGTGAAACCTGTAGATCTATTTATTTATTAATTATACATATTGAAAATAAAATAAAAATAAGTTAAAAATATATTCACACATTTACACATACTTAAAAATTTCTCTCAAGTTATTACCATTAACTTTAAATCATAAACCCTAATCAAATTATGGAGGTCGCAATCTCTTATTTTATAACCTATCTAAAAATTTAATTAGTTTTGAAATTCTCTGACAAAATATTGAAAATTTTTGCAAGATTTTTTTTGTACAATTTACTGATTTAATTTAATTCTAAATTCTATTAAATAACCTAACTCTCATTAGCCCAATTTAATCGTTTTTCATTCAATTCACCCTCTCAGTTTATTATTGAATTATACAATTATAGAATTAAATCACAACAAATCCAATAAAAACATAAACAATCAGATTTCATTAATTCAAGAATAAAACTCTGAAAGTGAGTTTAAAACATCTTCAACATTGAGATCATATCATCAACTATTTAATCCAATTCTATACAATGTTAAAACTGAAAGTAAATAGGAAATATAATTGAAATGGTGGACGGGAAGCAGCGACATCGGGAAACCTCCTAATATGGGAAGTACGCCGAGTTAACTTCTTCTCCTCTTCTCTCTTCCTTCTTCTTTTCCTCAATCTCTCGATGAATTCTCTCTAGGGTTTCTCAAAGTGGATGATACAAAAGCTCCCTTCTACTTCTTTGTCTTATTCTTTAAATATCCTTTGTGTTCTAAGCAGTCCTAGGTTTTTTCGGGGTCTAAAAGGTTCAAAAAATCTCTTGAAATTTGATGTTTTTTAGTGCCTACATTTCTGCCTAATGTAGGCCATGATCGTGGGTTTCTGTCATGATCGTGGCATGAAGGCCACGATCGTGGGCCAAGTCCTAAGCTTCTATCACGATGCTTTTGTCATGATCATGTGTCTTTATTTTCGCCCAAATGTCTCTGAAATTTTTCCGTTATTCAATGTTGACCCTGAAATGCTAACAAACATACCAAAATACCTCAAAAACATAATATTTAAGCTAAAAGACTTGAACTAACCCATAAAACACAAATAATTATCAAACTATCACAATTCTAACCTAAATACATACTAAATGATTCAATTAATAGCTAAACACGTATCAAACTAATCCCTAAAGCATAATGCAATTTTCACTTATCAACATCCACAAGCTTAAACGTTTGCTTGTCTAGAAGCAAACAAAACAACATACACATAAATATCACAAAGCACACAATGTAGTAATGAGACCATGACTTCAACTTCATGAAATAAATTTAACTTTAAATACAATCATTCAAGTTATTTTAAATCATTAACATACAAAATTTGCATATAGGGCCTTTGGACTAAAAATACATATTAATCAAAACTCAAATGTCAAGTTACTCATCCTTTTCAATTATACACACACATTAATAATTTTTTGGTCATTTAAACTCTGTAACTACTCTTAAATACATTTTCATGAAAAGTCAAGATATTTACAAGTTCGGTAGGTTTTATTAGAAAACATTTTTATTTTTATTTAATTTTTTTGTGAACATAGACCTAGTCTTTTACTCAGAGGCAAACATTGGTGATGAATGTCGATCCAGTTACTCGACTAAATCATATTTTTATTAAGCTTCTTAGTTAAAATGTCATTATAGCCTTTTGACGTGAAGGCACACATTTGTGATACGTGTCGATCCGATTACTCGGCCACATCACGTTTTTAACTGGCTAATAGTTCTATTCATAACCTGAAAGCTAGTTGAATAATTATTTATTTAAAATTAATAAACACTTTTTTGCCTACCTTATTGCTTTAGCTACTTGTTTTCATGAAACAAATGCTAGCAAAGCTACCTAAGTCGAAAGACCTAAAATTATCAATTAATGTAACAACATATATGATGATAAGCTAACACTAAATCCTAAATAACTAGCATATTAAGCCAATGAACCTTGATTACTAATTTTGCAAGCTAATGACTCTTCACAACCTAATAGATTATGTTCAAAATTAAATCGATTTCAATCCATCTAAGCCATTGACACATTCACACAATTCACAATATGCAATCTAACACATTATCATCCAATATGCAAAATTCACACTCAAAGCAAAACATATAACCCTCCCCATACTTGAACGACATATGGCCCTTAATGTGAGAAGAAGACAAAAAAACACACATGGGAAGAAGAAAATAAAATAAAAAGAAAACAAAAATAAATACTAAATTTAAAAAGAAAAGGGTTAGAAATAGAGCCTCACGGTGATGAAGGCATGGATGGTGTCAGAGGTAGCAATTGGATACCTTGAGCCTCGAAGTATATCTTGGCTCTGACATTGTTGTGTTCGGGCCATCTCCTTCATCCTTCTAGAGTTCTTTGCAAGTGTATCTATAATTATCTTGGTCTTTGCGGAGATTGTATCGAACACTTTCTTCCAGCCCAGTTCATATGTCTCTTCTTTCTCTTTGAACTCCTCACTAGTCAAGTTCTCTTCTGCCTGCTGAGGCGGCGTTGTGTTCGAACTCGCCTGACTAGCCCTGATCTTCGTATGAGTCTTTTGGCTGATGTCTCGAAGTTTCATGTTATGAGACTTAAGGATTTTAGCACGCCACAAATGATGGTGATTTAGAAAATTTAGGAGGTAGATGGTTAAACCAATATAGTTTATGCCATAATACTCAGTAATGGCGGAAATCAAGTACCTCATACCCAAATTGTTGCTTCTATTACGTAGAGTTGCAACAATAACATTCAACACATGTATGGAGGTGCACACTGGGATGCTATGATCTATGCACCATAACAGGAAAAGTTCCTTTGTTGAACACTTGTTTGTTTCGGATTTGTCAAAAACCATTTGACACATGAACTTATGTAATAATAAGTGCTCATGGGTTCTTATGATATTGTTGTGGGCATTTTTAGCATCAAATCACTCTAACCTAGTGAGCTCATTCCAATAGTGAGAAGCCCAAAAATCATCTAGCTGATCAATAATGGAAGACTCGAGGAACTCGTAAATATCGCACATGATTTTGATGTTTAGCTCATAATTTCATCCATACAACCTAAAGCACATTTCCTTAGGGTTACTAGGTTTGTAGTAAAGGGAAGTGAAGAGTTCTAAAGTGAGCTCTTGGTAAACAGGATATTGAAAGCATATCAAAATTAAAATATTTCAGGACTACAATTTGTTTAGCATTAAGGGATTGAAAACAAATACCTTCCTCCTCTGTGTAAATCAGGAAGGGTGTTCTAAAGTATTAGAGTTATGTAAATATAGTGCCCTTGAAAGCAAGTGTATTTCCAAGTAAATCTTCTTTTAGTTGCAGTTTTGTAATGAAAATATTTATTATTAATAAAACAAAAGAGTTTGGTTTTATTTGTATAAGCATAATATAAGTATTCATAAGGAACTAACATTCTTTTGTTAATAATATACATATACAAGAAGATGTATGAGAGACATGTATATTATTAGAATCTAAATTAATTGATTGACAGTTGAATAATCAAGTTGGTTGCTTGATTATGGTTTAGACTGTAGTATTGCGATTTATCTCCATATAAGTAAAGGAGTTTACTTCAAGAGACTGATGAGTTTTATATCATAATAGTAGTTGACTATCGATAATGGCATTATTAAATGAATCTAGAATCAAGTATGTTTTCAAGAATAAAGTAGGTCGTTACTTTAATCTTAAAACATACATTTTAGCAATTGCTTATTATGGATCACAATCTTGATAAGTGGTGAACTCATATATGAGTTTCATTATAATTCTTGATATGATCGGAATGAATTTTTACAGAGTATTAATTCAGTGTTTGCATGTTTGAATTATTAATTAAAACATGTATCAAGGAACATTCACTCAAATAAAGAGTTTATAGTGATATCATCACTTCTAGACGTTTTATGGAGATTGTGATTAAACAGGCGCCAGGAGTTTGATGGACTAGCTACCCATTAAGTCTTAACACCAAAATGAGATCTTGTGTGTTAATCACCATATAGAGTAAAACGGGAGATCTAAAAGGAAAAACTAATATAAGGGCAAAACGGTAATTTCATCCTTTATTGTGCGGATGGCTATAATAAGGTTCATAATAGGGTTTGCAATTGGACATCTTATTTAAAATATGTGTTCTCCAATATTTAGCAATTCAAGAGTTCAACTAATTGTCTTTAGTGGAATGACATTTAGTTACTAAGCTAGAATTAATTTTAATGAGATTAAATTAATTTTGGGCTTCTTGGAGCTTGAATTATCTAAGTCCAATAAGATTCCGCACTTGACTTCAAGTAAGGTTATCAAGCGAAGTAAAAAATATAAATAGAGGTTTTTAAGCCCATGATTGAATGTTGGCTTACACTAATTAATGGTTAAGAAGCCCAAATGAATATTTAGAAATAGGCTAAACTTTGGTTTAATTTGATTAATTAGATTATTTAAATTAAAACAAAATTCTTAAAGAAATGGAAGGTACAATTTTGATTTTATTAGGGCTGAATGTGCAACAACACATTTAGCAATAAATTGCTAAATAAAGATGGTATTTATCATACTTTATCATAATTAAATGGAGTAATGATCTTACAATTAAATGGTTTAATGGTTGTCTTTTAATGATGGCATGTAATGTAACCTTTTGGCATTCATTTGATTAAAGATGAAAGAGGTGTATTTGATGGATGATCTTCCTTCTTTCATCACTAAAACTGAAATTGACATGTCATTTTAGGTTATTGGTCTTTTCATATAGCCATCTTAAAACAAATGAGAAGAGTATGATTTAATGGCTTCTTTATGTTTTATTAAAGAAAGGTGTGATGCATTGGATGCTCTTCCTCTTCTTTCTTTTCATGCATAACAGAAATTGACAAGGTGAAAGAGAGCTGTTCTTGCATTTTTGGACTCTCTCTCTTTTCTTTTATGGGTGAGTCGAAATTTGCATGAGAAGTGTCTCATCTTTGGCTTCTTTCTTTTAAGAAAAATCTCCTCCAAAGTTTTCTTTTCCTTTCCCATCAAAGGATCTTGTTAACCAAGTTGTCCAAGAAGAACAAGTGGTAGATTAGATTGGTCGAGAATATAATATCGAGAAGAGGAAACAATAACAAGAAGAAGAGGATGCATCACCTAGGAGAGGATACATTGCCGAGGATAGGATAGCACAACGAGGAGTTAAAGCTGTAGTGAAGGAGTCGGTAATATAATCTTAATGTTGTTCTTATGATAATTATTTTCGATATAGCGTATCATGTATGATGGCATATTGATTTGGTTGTCCTTAGAATTTATATTTACCATGTAAGATTTCTTTATTTGGTTTGTAACAAGGAGGGTGGTCTATTGCCACCATGTTTCCTCCTTGGCTTCATTTTTCTGTTTTCCTTGATTTTGTAATGTACAAATTGATGTAATGATGAAGATGAAGTAGCTATGGATTGAAGAAATGAAGAGGTGATAGTTTCGGTGTATCCTTTTGTGTATTGGTATAGTTTAAGTTTTGTAAAAACCAAAATGCTGGATTTTTGTTTAAATGAATCAAGTTCAGTTTTTATTTCCAAACATGTGTTGGATTTTTGTTTCCATGAATCAAATTTCGATTTTGATAAAAAAACATAGTACTGGTTTTTGTTTTAGTGCAACAAGTTTCGGTTTTAATGAAAACAAGTGCTGGAATTTTTTGTTATGACAAAGATTTGGTTTTATGAAAATCTAGTGCTAGATTTTTTGTTTTCAAAGTAACAAAATTTGGTTTTATAAAATGCCATTACATTTTTTTACCAAATGTGTCGGGTCATGTGAGCGAAGAGTTCGAAGCGGAAGATCCAGGTCCAAGAAGAATATTTTGGGCCTAAAAGGCTTGTAATTATTTTTGTGTTCTAAGAGGGACAATCGAAAGTGGCTTATTAGTTTATGTGATGAATGGATAAATGAACGCAAATAATATGTGATTGCATGTCATTTAGAAAATTGCCAACTCTAGGCCTTGCCATACTTTCATTATGTATGAGATATATAATGAAACAATATAGGATGGATAATAACTTGCATCTAGACAAAATGGTATTTATTAAACTTAAAACCCAAAAAGATTGAGTAGGAGAGGATGCTCATATGAGAGTCCACGGTCTCCAATTGATGGTCCATTTGTATGTGGTGAAGTGTTACTCCCCACCGGAGGGCATGAATCCTAGATCTTGCATGGTTTGGGTCTCCATAAGGATAAGCCCACTCATTGGTAGCAAATGTGATCTGCTACCGAGGCATGGTTTGCAAGTACCTTTAGTGAATGAATCAAATGGTTAAATACTCAACATATTTTATCAGTAACCTACCCATCGTAGCTCTGTTGGTAAAAGTATGGACCAAATTATAGTGCTTCTCAAAAAGTTGGGCATGAAGATGCTTGGTAATTTTTTGAGTGGGAGGGTCCCAGTTTTTCTTTTAATTGATAAGATGACCCACTGTCACTTAGTCAATTATAGATAAGAAAAATAACCGTCCTATAAAGATTTATTTTTTAAAAATTTTTGTTAAATTTATCATCATGCATACATGCATCATGATTTTATACAAAGTTCCAATATTGTTGACTAGTATGCTCATGTTTTAATAAT
>JAOSBP010000003.1:23172102-23187403 GCA_027563825.1 Erythroxylum mucronatum
TGTTGTGGTATTTCGATGATATCTTGAGTTGTATAACTCCGATTGAGGCGATTCTTGCTTTAAATTAAACAAGAAACATAGAGCTAT
The DNA here is from genome assembly GCA_027563825.1 of Erythroxylum mucronatum. Taxonomy (NCBI): domain Eukaryota; kingdom Viridiplantae; phylum Streptophyta; class Magnoliopsida; order Malpighiales; family Erythroxylaceae; genus Erythroxylum; species Erythroxylum mucronatum. The sequence goes on from JAOSBP010000003.1 coordinate 23,172,190, forward strand.
GATTTTACTTGAAGAAGTAAATTGAAATTTCGATTTGAAGGTTTTCGAATTCTGTTCGCAAACAAGAGAATTAAGTTTAATCATAGTGACTGGTTAGTTTGGGCTCCCCATGGAGCAAATCGTGAGCAAGTTTTTGGGATGTTTTAAGGAACTAAAAATATATAGTAGTGAATATGAATCGAAATTGTCCACTAAGGGGTTCAATGAACGAGCCATTTGGGGTAATAGCCACGCTAAAGGTATTATGTTTTCACAATCGGGTTGGATTCCGGGAACGGGGTCCAACATAAATAGTGAGGAAGACTAGAGACTCCAAACCCTTCTTCTTTTCCTTAGGTACCATGTGCAATGTGGTTTTTAGCGTCATTGGATATTGTGTTATGTAGATTACCAACTCTTGCAACCCTGAGCTTGAGGTTCATCTCCATCAAACTGTCACCCTGAATCTCTGTCAAATCAGGTTCAAACTTTATTTATTGCTTAAAAGATGTTATTTTATTCAAAATGACATCTTTTTACATAAAAATTTGAGTTTTAAGTTGGATAACTCAAGCCCAAATGTGATTTGAAGTTTGAAAATTTTTTGTTTAAAAACATGTTTTTATATTCGACCCAAATTTTGGTCAATTCGAGTTACACATATTTACTAGACCAGACAAGTATGAACTATACTATTTTTTTCATCTTTAAAAAAATATTATTATTTGAAATAATATTTGTCCTATATAATTTTTAGGGATAAAAGCAAATATTATATATGTTGTGCACTCTACCCATTATATCTTATAACTTAGACGCAACAATTTGCAATAGTTTTTTATTAAAAATATATTGATAATAATGAATAAGAAGAACCAAGAGAGTAGTTAAAACACTCCTGCATCAAATGAAAGGCGTATAAAGATGACGTTGTACAAGGATCATCTACTACCTTAAGATAGCAAGAAATGACAATGTTCCAAGGTAAAAAGGATCATGAATTCGACATCATTTTATAGAGGGGGTAAGAACATCCCCCAGTTGACGATCACTTCTTAATATTTGACCCAATTGGGGTTAGGCATTTCTGAAAATTTGTTTAATCTCTCTCACTTCGTTGTATATTTTCTTCTCATTCATTATTATCAATCTAATTTGTTCAGAAATCACAGAGGTGATTAACAAGGCGATGGGCAATGGCAATGGTGTTCCGTTTTATTTCGTGACCTACTTAGAAATCATAAAGGTGATTAACAAGGCGATTGGCAATCGCTATTTCGTGACTTACTCAATTGGAGTTCCATCTCTATTTTTATGCAGCTATAAAGGTGTGGTCTTAATCTTGGTTAATAGTCAATAGTTGTTATCACTAACAATGTGGGTTCTTTTTATACATTTTAGGACAAGATGGGGATGGATGTTGATTCTTTTCTTTGTCGGCGTATGAAAATCAAATTATGGACATTAAAATTATGGGGAAGGAGGATCTAGATCTTATGAGTCACGCAATTTCCTAAACCTATGTTTTTATATTCCTTGAAAACTCTTTTATATATTTCTTATTGTTGTCCCTTTCCTTTGGCCCGTTAAGTGATTTCCTCCTCTCCCCCCCCCCCCCTAATAATCTCAACTCTCAAGCCATGAGTTTTGGATATTGCGAGTGAGGGCTGAGTTGACCTCATAATTTGTCTTCAATGATGTGCAAAATTTGAAATTATATCACAAGAATGCTTGATTAAATTAAGCTTTACTACATATTTGATATTTTTGTTGAATTTGAATCACTAGATGTGTGTGTGTGTGTGTGTATATATATATATTCTAATATAGACAAAGAGTGGAACGAGGAAAAAGCAGCTTAGAAGATGATGAACATGATTTAGAATCTCTTAGTTCTTTAGGAAATGAAGATACAGAAGAAGGTAAAAATATTTTCTTGTATTTGATACAATTTATTAGTGAAAACTTGTAAGTTTCGGTTTCTATTTTCAACTTTGATGTGTTATCTTTATCTTCTTTTAACACTACTATTTTTTTGACAATTTTAACAATGCTACTATTGTTGTCATTTTTTAATATAGCTATCGTAATGTTTAGTATACATCTATTTTTTGTTTTTCCATCCTCATATTAGAGGATGAATTGTCAATGCTCTCAATTTTGTTCAAGAATCATTTAATGCTCTAAACTTCTGCAAAAAAGCTTATTATGGTGTGATATAGTACATGTTACTTTTCACTCTATAAGACATTCCCTTAGTTGAAAACAATCATTTAACTTCCATTCTTCCCTAATTTTTGTGTTGTCAGTCTAAAAAGTTTGATCTTTAATGATCTTTCCCTGAATACAATTAACACTCCAAAATAGATACGCAGAAGAGTTTTGATACTGTATCTTTTGGAAATTTTAGAATTGGAAAAAATGGGTTGCATGTTTATATTTTCATATTATTTAACTGCAAATTAATTATGCAACAAAGGATACAAAAGTAAAAATTGCTAGGATCCCTAATTGTCAATTTTAGTTGGAATATGATGCTCTCACTAATACACGAAATCTTGCACCATGTTCCTTTCTGTAACAAAAGATACAAAAGTAAACATTGTTAGGATCCCTAGTTGCCAATTTAGATTGGAATATGCTGCTCACACTAAAACGTGAAATCTTGTAACACATTCCTTTCTGCTTTCTCAATGGCACTGATTGTCTAATGTTGAAATTACCTGCTTGGCATTGACTTTATTCTTGTTATATTACATGTGATGTATTTTCAATTTGTGATTGAAACTCATCTTTGGTAACTTATGTTCTTGTCTTTCATAAGTTCACAAATTTTACTGTAGTGCTCTATTTGTAGTCCTTCCATATCCACTTGGATTACAAGTTATTAGAAGAAGAAGCAAATAATTTTTCAAACAAAAAATAGAAATATAACTAGGAAATACTTGCCTTTGATATGCCCAACAGGAAGTGGAGATTGTTTCCTAAAGGTGATTTCTTTCTTTTACTTACCTATTTAGTAATGATGGTTCTCTTTTGAAATTTCCAGATTCTAGCTATGATTTGTTTATGATGATCTTATACATGGTTGATTGATAAGGTTACCTGATTATTAACAAAGAGGTAATTATGAATCACTTTTACTTTATTTTACTAGCTTTTTCACTAGTGACTAATGCCATTTTTAGTTATTTTTGTAGCATATTTCATGAGTTTCAAAGTTATGCGTTTTCTAATTATGATATAGCACTTATTCACTATACTTACTAGCTTTAAATGGTCATTTCCATCTGAAGCTGTATGTTATCAGTTGTTCAGAGCATGTTTGGCTATACTTTTGAAATTTATTTTGTGAAAATCAGTTGGTTCATACGATACTTATAATTGAAACTAGGATATGCTTTGGATTTCAAAAAGGTCACTTCTGATTACTTCTTTGTCTTGAATGAGATTTAGTATTCAAAAGGAGTAAAATCTTGGTCTTGAACTACTTGTATTTAGCAGTACGAAAAAAAAGATACAAAGTCAATGTGAAGAAGCCTAACACCGACTTCGAATTCTACAAATGATGAGGAGTAATTGAAGCATATGTAATTTTCCATACAATTATTGAGGATTGTAGAATTAGCTTTTGTATTTCTTACAATAAAAGCACTTGTAATTTTCTTTTGTATTTTGAATATGTTAAATGTTGAATTTTTCAAGTCCTTATGGACTATATATTATATATAAATGCAGTTTTTTGTTCGTTTATATTTGATAGTATGTACACAATTAAGACGTACATTAATATCTATATATTGCTTATAATGTATATATGGAATTTGTCTACGTAATGAAAAGAGTTTACTTTTACGTCAAATATAATTGGTAATGAAAGAATAAATTATTGTTTTTATTTTTACAAATTGTTGCCCAAAAAATTCATTTTGTTGCCTTATTTATTTAACATTGTTGCTTAAAAAATTTAAAATGTTGCAATATTGCAATATCTACTTAAAATTGTTGCTATCGTTTGAAACTAATGTGTTGCTTTAGTTAAAACTTAAAACAACATTTTTTATTTTGTTGCCTATTCTAAAAATTATGTTGCCTTATATTTATTACAGCGTTACTTCTTGTAACAATATAAATTTTGTTGCCTTGATGAAGAGTTAATGATAATTGTACTTATAGCTAGGCTTTTATCTATTACCTAAAGCACTTTTTGCCATAGTGTTAGCTTAAACCCTAGATAATAATGGTGGGACCTATTATCAAAACATAAGCCCCTTTTATCTTCCTTTTGTTTTTCTTTTACTCTACTTTTTCTTCTTCTTCTTCTATTTGATTTACATTCCTCTTGCTCCCTTTTCTCTTGCTTCTCAAATAGAAACTTGTTGCTTATTGGATTGTCACACCATTTTAACAACAATCTTTTGAATTTACCGACATTAAGAGATATAAGCAAGCATCAAATCCATTTTGCAACAACGGTAAGGTAAGTTATAATAGGAGAAACGGAAAACCTAAGTAATTTTTTTAAGATTAATGAGAAAAATAAAACTATAGCAACAATTATCAATTTTCAAACGAAGTAGCAAGGTACCCAATCTAAGACAATAATCACAAAAAAAATTAATAACTTCACTAAATTGTATCTCAAGCACAGTGAATTAATATTGGCTTAATTTTTTTTCAAATAAGCAGTTAATTAGAAGTATAAAATTTAGTACTAGAGAGGAGTGAACAACGGAGGAGAATCATATATAACAGGCAGAGCTATGCAGAGCAGTGACACTAGCGAACATTGACTCCAACAATGCAACAGGTTGGCTGTCATTTCCTCCAACGGTCAAGAATTCATCTTTATATCCATGTTCTTCTCTCGCATTGATCACTTTTTCTATCTTTTCCTCTTAATCTCGACTCCTTAAAAGATATATATGAAAGCTTCTCTTCTACTCTAATGAATCGAGGAAATACTCTCCTCTATACATATATATATGTCTTATAGTTCCACACACCTAAACCGTTACAACAATACATATATCAATAACTAACCCCAAAGACAAGGCACATGAAAATTGTGTGCATTACAATTAGAGAGGTTTGATTTGATTGATTTTAAAGCTGTTGAAATCATTTTTGTACATTCTAAAACATTAGGTTCGGACTTAAATTTTGATCTAAATTTTATAGTTTAAAAAGAAATTCTCATAATTCTAATTTCATGTATTATACTGTCTATACCTCTTTTTGGTTCGGCGTATACGACTCTTCCACTCCATGTTATCTATACTTTGGCATAGAGAAAAATAAAAGATTAATGTGAATGGTTCTATCTAATTTGAAGTATTTTTTTAATATGACTAATGACCTATCGTTTTTATTTGATTTTATTTTTATTAAAACTTTTTAAAAATATTTTATAATAAGTAAATATCAGGATTAATTTCTCTAATCTTCTATTACCTACTCCTAGACCACTTTCTCGTTAATTAAAAGATTCAAGGATTTCTACTTGTAGGATTAAAACTAAATTCGAGAAAACTCGGTAACATATAATGTGTAGTCCTGGTGACAAGGCACTCAGTTACGTAGATTGATAGATAAAAGATCAGCAATATCTTCAAAATGGTACTTCCGACCAATCATAACAAACAAATTACTCCACTATGGCCTCTTTCAATTGTTGTGAAATGACCCATTAATGGCATGCATGTAACAAACTCTTACAAGCAACCAAGTAGCCAAGAATGTATTCCATGTCAATCATTAAGACAACAGGAAGGTCCATTAGTTATTGAGACACCAAATGAGTGACGTTCCTGCTTGATCTTTGCTTCAAGAATCTGACAAAAGGTTTTGTGGATTCTAGCCGAGTGCAGCTTCCAGACAAAGTGAAACATGACATATACCAATAACAAACCCCAATTATCAAAGAAGAAGTGAGATGTGGCTGATAAACAAGAGACAAATTTGTTCATTAATGTAGTTCGCAAGCATTATCTCGTACCAGGTATATTTAAAAGAATACCAGGAGAAAGAGACTTAAATTTCTTGATGATACAAATTTGAAGTACTGCTTATTAGGTATGCCAAGGCATTTAGTGTAGATTGCTGATATGAAGCTGAAGTAAATTAAGTATATGTTTCTAAATTAACAAGAACTATCAACTCTTTTTAGCAAATCGAAAAGCATAAATATATGCAATTCTCTTCTCCCCCTCTCCCTCTCTCTCTCTCTCTATTTTTTTACTCTGGTAAATAAGGAATGCTATAACGACACTGAGGTAACGTAAATCTTTCTCTTCTGTTAGGTTCAAGAACCTAGTTTTGAATCCAAGTAAAACTAAAAATAAATGACAAGTTCAACACCTAAAAATTGTATTTGGAGATGATTGGAAAGTAATATGAGTACAAAGAACATAATAAGATATACTTGATCCAAAAAATTAAAATTCAGACCAAATAGAGAGAATACACTGGCCTGGTAAAGCTGAAAGTTAATCAATTTGGACAACATAATGCTAATATTTGTGAACCTACAGAATGTGTTTTGTATATTTTGTGACTTAAGATTGGTTTTCTTTAGCAAACTATTGCTTGAGAGGACCAGAAAGGTAGCTATCAGAAGACAGATGGTGCTGGCCTCAAAATTTGATGAGGCAAAGACTTTCACTGAAAGGTTGTTTTAGCTTTCAACAATAGTCAAGTAGAGGAATATTGACTAGCAGACCATACAAGCTAGCTAGTTTCTGGTGACAGAAATTAAGCCTCTCGTCTGTTACTGTACTTTGCTTTGTAGTGGGGATTTCTACACTACTTAATTCTAATCTTTGAATCCTCATAGTTTGAGGCTTGAGACTATAGTCAGGTTCTATGAACTATTCTTTGCACATGAAAAATTGACGACCATAAATGGTTCTTTTCATGGTCCTTTATGTTCCCGAAATTTTAACGAATATGCTAGAGAGAAAACTGTGTCTGATTCTTGGCCATATCTGCCCACCTATATTTCATTACTTGAATCAGCTGCTAAAGGTTGTATCGTCATGGCGGATCAATTTCTTGGGTACTGATACATTTCACGATTGGCTTTGACAGTCGCATCCTATTTTCATTATTCCGTGGAAACAGAAAGAACAAGACACACAGCATACAAGTGGAACAATCTTCCAAGAATCAATCTGAGTTTCACAAATAAAATTGTTGATTCTTAAAAAACATCAGCTCCTTGTGCAAAACTGTCGGTGATTTTGGTGGTGGGAAGTCAGAGTGATCAGAGGAATAGCGCCGATAAGCCATCAACACAGTCTTCTTGACTCTTGAGATTAATTAATGATTTTGTCATTGGAGATGTCTTATAAATGTTACTTGGGATTCCCACTCTCAATTTATGAGCATATGTAGTTAACACAAGGACTAAAAGCGTACACATCACAGATTGACAAGAACAATACATGATGAACATAGAGCACTCTCTTCAAGGCAAGAAGATATGGATCTCAAAAGCAGCAATGAAGTGTTAAGACAGAATTTCTGTCGCTTAAACCCTAACGGGAATCTGTACCTGTTAAAAAGATTCTCCAACAATCTTGACATAGAAAAGTAGAACAAGACGATCTGAAAGTTAATTAATACACTAGCAGGCCAAAAATAAAGCTGGAGAGTCTGTGAAAACCAATTAGAAGAAGAATAAATACCTTATGTAGGATATCTCGATGAAATACCTGAATGGCGTCGGTGAAAATTAAATCGATCGTTCAGGAAATTAGGGTTTATGATGATTAGGGTTTTTCCATGCTACCGTCAACAGGTGAAACTGCCACATGATCTAGTCCCTCCTGTAGAGGAAAATTTGAGGAAAGCCCAGATCATGCTGGCAGCTTCAACTTTCAGCGGTGCATGACACAGTTACAAAGCATCTGTGTATAGTGAATTAGAGAAGTGATGACCCATTTGGTTAGGCCTTGAAGTCTTCTTTGCTCTTCTTCCATGACTTCAGAGTGAAGGCTTTGATAGATAAGAAAGAACGAGAGGATATAAATGGAGAGAGGAAGCACAAAGCGCTTCTTGTTTCCTACTTTCTCCAGGCAAACTTTTGCTGGCAACAGTCTCACAAAGCTTTGTCTCATATGGACTAGGTTGTCACGAGCTTTCGTGTAAGACAAAGGACAACTATAAGTATCCTGTTTAATGAATCTGGAAATAGAGGTTTTACAAGGTTTGATAAGAAATTACAAATTATATGAAACTTAGAATAAGGTATTCTTGGGTTTAGGTCATGTGAGTTTTGGTAATTTATGACGTTGTTAGGGCGTAAAACTAACCGTCTGCGGAACCAGAGAAGCATGGATCTTGAAAAGTAGAGCAAACAAAAATATAAAATAGAGTTTGTGGTCCCAAAAGAAGGAAATTGAATAATGTCACGCCCACGCCACCACATGCAGACAGGTTAGTGAGAGTTTCTAAATTTTCTGAGGAGCGCTTTTATAGCTTTAGTTGGATTAGCCTTTCATGTCTCTCTCTCTCTCTCCATCTCTATCTCTGTGGGCATCGTGGTTGAGTTGTAAGGTAAACATCAACCATCAACCAAAAAGAGTATGAAACGCAAGTAGGACATGATGGGGGACCAGTTTGCATGGCTTCATAGATGTTGCCCAAGGTTCACACAAAAAGCAAAAGAAGGCAAAGAAGGAAGAACCTCTAAGGCACACCAATCATCCCCTTATTTGGAAACAAAAAAAAAAAAATGAAACAACTAATTGAAGATTGGCGCTTTTAAACTTTATCTATGCTCTTATCTTATCCACGTATTTCTTTGATTTTATGTATTATGCAATATTTTAAATTAAAAATTGCAACAACAATATTGCCATTACAATTGAGTTCTTGTGATTGCACTTGTTTTATCTGTAATTATTACAATCACAGTGTAATTTGTAATTTAAAACATTGATATTAAATATCAAATTTGTATTTGATCAAGTCCTTATCATTAAGTTTAATATATTGATAAAACGGGTCTGTCTAACTCAGTACTCATTTCAATTAAGCAACCTCTTTTTCCTCTCCCTTTCATGTGGGGTTCAGTGATAATGCACGCACTTAATTGCTCCAGTTATGTGCACACAACACCAATTATTATGACATATGAACCTTTGGTCGTTATTAATTTAAGTTGCCGTATGGGAACCAAATTTTATATTTTTCTGCTTTTGGATGGTGCCACTAATTACATATTCACGGCAATTATTGGAGATCTTACCACGGATTAGGTGACATTTGGAATATTACTCTGTAACGTATTGATATATTATATAGAGAGACACAGAGAGTACAGATCTATCTGAGTTTTAAAAATTATAAAATATATGGTGTTTTGGTTGAATTTGTTGTCTTGGCATCTTATCATCCTATAGTTTATTGCCTGAATGAGGTTGTACAGAAGGTTCAAGACAGGATAGTTACATGGTAGGGAATTTGCCACACATAACTTCTAATCGGCATCCATCAGCTCACCAATGGCTCTCTGCCTTGTATTCCTGACATTCAAATTGATTATTGTCTATTTACATGATCCTCGCTATAGCTCGTTGCGTTTCTGTTTTTCTTTTCTCTAATAATAAAAAAATTTAGGGAGTCAACTTAAAAATTACATATAGTATCATTTTCTCAAACAGCTTATATATATTTTAGTAGAACCTTATACATAATTAAAAACAAAATAAAAGATCAATTCATGAAGGCGTAAATTATTTATCCTAATTTCTTTATCGGTTAAGAAAACTATCCCCACCACATTACATGTGATCTAGTGTCAGTTTTCCTATTGAATTGCTTATGATTAATGCTCGTATTCTTTAAATTCTCGTCCTTAAAAGAAGAAAAGGAAAGCTGTGTGTTCATTAGTTTATATTCTAAAGCCCGTTTATTAGTTGTATATTTATAATATTAAGTAAATGAAGTTGTTATTAAGTAAATGAAGTTGTTATGTTATAGATATTTGTTTAACTATATGTCTTATAAAATAAATTATGCATTTTTATTTTATGCATGCTTGTTTAATTAATTAACTTTATTGTACATGATATAAATATTTTTCACAAGTAAAATTATGAGATTCATACTGTATTCATGTATTATTTTTTAATTGTTCTTTTTTTTTGGTAAATCAGAGAAATAAATTAAATTAAAAAAACAAATATGTACAGAAAACGTTCACAAACGAAGCTGATAAAGCTAAACTAGAAGAGCCTCAGGGCGCCCAAACAAATAAAAGGACCGCTGCAGCACAGGAAGAAGCACCCAAAAATCACCCAACAAAAGAACAACAACACTTAGAAATTACACCAAAGCACGAGCAAACAAAGGCAAGTAGAAGACAAACTAAAACAATCCAACCCCGAGCTAACAAGCAAAGGCAAAGGCGGAAGCTAAAATGCAAAGATTAATACACATTTTTTTCTTTACAAAGAAGCGGTTGATCTCATAATTAAAGTATAGAAATACTTAAACAAATGTGTGAGTACTTATTAGAGACCAAAATCACTAAATTGATCCAACATGCAAAATTTTACTTGGAATATAATATTATTTTTGTGACAATGAAAATATTATGATTGTATAAGTGATCACTTAATTTGGAATCTCCAAAGTATCTACTATATGGATTGCCATAATTTGATGCTACATAGGATCTATCTTAATAAAGTTTAACTCCATTATCCATTAAATATAATATAAACTATATAAAGGTTGTTAAGTAGTCAATATAAGATTCATTACCTAAAATAATTAGGGATAATATTTTATTATTCTTTATTAGTATTAGTTTAAGAAATTTTTAGTTGAGGTGGAATGACTCTCTAAAAATAGTTTCTAAAATATCATTAAAAGAATCAAATACTAATATTAGATAACTAATATATATGAACTCAAATAGAATATATATTAATTCTATATTCTATATCTAGTTTAAATATTGCATGTAAAATGATTAAATTATACCGAAAATCATATACAAAAAGACTAGTTAAAAGTATTTTAGAATTCATAATATTTTGGTGGTGATGATAAGCTGTTAGATACTAATCAATCTTATCTAATTTTAAATGTATTTATTATCAATATATTTAGAAACCTAATAATCATAAATAAAGAATAGCTGAAAAAAGAAAGAAAAGCTAATTTAATCAAATTAGACTTTATTATAAAGTTTAAAAATTATAGTTTTAATTGTTTGAAACCTTAAGAAAGAAATGGCTAGAAAGAGAACATTTAGCTTCTCTTTAGAGAACTATAACTTTAAGGTGGAGATTCTTTATATAACACTCTGTTGAAAAAGTCTTGATTTTGGTTAAGGGAAGTTCTTCATCAGTTATAAGCAATTTGATTCTAACTTTCATTTTAATCTAAATCTCACTCTTGACTAGTCTCATTCTACTCTCAATTACTTTGAGACTTAGCTTATGGGTTGTTTTATGTTGATCCTCCATATTTTTTTTAACTCTTCTTAACTGCATTCCTTCTTTTTGCCTCTCCATATATGACTCTAGCTTTCTCCTTTCTCTAGTTTTATATTCTCGAAGGTTTCTTGCCTTCCCTCAAAGGGAACAGTTATCTAATTTTTAAGTAGCATTCCATTTCCCTCTTTCATTGTAAGGTAAACAATGAGCCCCCAAACTTTAAACAAGATTGTTTCCCCTTTCTCAAAGGATCATTAGCTAACCTTCTGGTTTATTGGAACCTTATATCACTTTTAAAATTAAGTTAGAATAAGATCCTAGCATTATGCAAAGCATTACCACCCATAAAAAAATCTAGCAACAGATAAAACATATAAGAACATAAGGAGAAACATGGTTCCAAGTGGTAGGGGATACATCACTAGCTATAGAAGGAAATATTGTAGTGTCTCCATTAATGGAAGTATTGAAATAAAAGGGTCCAAAACGGGTGGCATCTCTGACAAGTTTTTTTACGGATAAGGGGATTAATGCATGGGCTTAAGAAAATTGGAAGAGGCTAGGATTTCAAAAGGTATTGATTAATGAACAAGGGATTTATATATTTAAGTTGTCCTTAAAAATTGGTACTTCATTAAGGCTGTTCTTTAGCACATTAGCGATAAACCAATTTTTATGCAACCAATGGTCCCTAAGAATGCAACTTTGGCATCAAAAAATTAAGAACATCCCTATATGGATCAATATTCAAAGTATCCCATTAGAATATTGGTCACTAATTAGGTTAAGTTACTTAGCTAGTTGCAAAATAAATCCAATATTTATGGTTGACATCACAACATTAATGAAAATAATCAGTTACGTTAGGTTTTGTATAGAAACTATCATAAGCCAAAGCTTTCCTAAAGTTATTCTAATTATAAGGTTGGATAAAAAAGAAAAATGGTGGAAAACTAAATTTTAGTTTCCTATCAATGAAAGCCAACACTCAAACAATAAGGAAATGAATGGAGGAAAATAGGAAACCTATTTGAAAGGGGTGACTATTATAAACTTATGGGGTTAGGTTATCCCAATGAGGAGAGAGAAAATAAGTGGCATACTTTTGAGGTAAGGATGGATGAACTATTAAATGAATTAAATAAAGAGGCCTTTGGAGAAAAGGGTATAAGTGACCAAATTCTTTAATTGGAATCAATGAAGAGCAATAACTTGACAATGTGAAGTAATTTATCAGTTAAAGTGAAGCTAGCAAATGGATCAAGAGAATTGAATATCACTCTAAAGGATACAACTACAAAGGCTATCAAGTTTAAGATTACCAATTCTAAGGGAAACTATAAGGATGTTGATGAATTCAAGTAAAAGGGACTTCACACCTAGCTCTAGAAGGAGATTTAGCAAGAAGCCAAGGCCAAAGGATCAAGGAACTTTTCTCAATACTCTTAATATCTATGCTAGCTTGGAACACTAGGGGATTTGATAGTCCCCAAAAAAATAACATGTTCTTTTTGATTATCTTCATTCAATAAAGCTAATTTTAATAGTCCTTTTGAAAATAAAGCTAAAAGTTGATCAATATAGGAGACTTTGGTTCATCAAAGGCAATTGGAAAATCATTACAAATCATCAAGCTCACCATAATGCAAGAATAGTTGTAGTTTATGATTTTTATAGGCTAATGATATATAGCTCCAAATCGATCGATCAAGCTATCAATCTTTTTACTAAATAACCTCGATTAAATCTAATACATGTTTCACTTTTGTGTATATTGCAAATTTAGCATTCCAATTGAGTGATCTATAGAATGCTTTGAAAGATATCTCCACAAATATGAATATGTTATATATAACTCTTGGAAATTTCAATAGTAAACTATTTACTTAAGAGTAAAAAAATTTGATTAAACTTAAAGGGTTCTTGTGATGAGTTCAAGTACTACATTAACCATATAAGAGTTGTATATGTAAGATATGATGGCCACTTATTTATATGGAGCAATAAATGACAATTAATGGTTTATGAGGAAGAAGTTAGATACTCACCAGTGGGTATAAAAATTTCAAAGAAGCAAAGTTGTAATCATTAACTACCTCACTTTAGACCACTCTCTAACTAAAATCCATAATGTGATAAAAGTTTCCATAAGAAATCACCCCTTTTAGATTCATAATATACCTGCCCAAGCTAGATGGGTTATAGGAGGTTGTCTCAATGGGAATCAAGAAGAAGAATAATGCTTTAAACAATATGAAAATGTTATAAAAACAAAAAATTTTGAAAAAGGAACCCAATCTAGTGCATTAAAAACATATGAATAGTAATAACTTAGATATCAAAGCTATTAAAGCCATTATGTAGAAAATACAAGATGAGTTGTATCAAGATCTAGAGAATCTAATTAAACTTTTTTTTATAAAAGAATTGGCCTTATTAACTATATTAACGTGCTTGAATCATATGGTTCTTTGTTGAAACAAAAATTAACAGTCCAATATATGCAAAATAGAGACAAGAATTATGATTTATTCATTAAGTTAATCATATCTTGATAGGGAAACAATAAGATAACTAATCTTATAAAAGAAAATAAGGAGATAATTTAAGAGTTGATGGAGCTAAAGAAGGAGATTTATAATTTCTCTAAAAAAACATTATAGGTCATATTGTAAATGTTGTTCATCTATGAAGGTACTAAGCTTATTTATTACAAAAAGTAATCACTGATGAACAAGCATAAACACTTTGATTGAGCCCAAGTTTATTTTATAAATTGGCTACACTTTCATAACTATTAATGTACTATCATAACTATTAATGTACTTTTTGACTCCTAATTTGTGATTTTTGTGCTTAAATTAGTTCCTTATAGTGAGGTCATATTATTTGCAATTTGTTAGTAAAATTGTTGCAAATTGATATTAATTGCATTATAAATTTTCTAAGGAATATTGATTCTTCAAATTGCTATTTTCTCTTGTAGGAAAAGAAAGAGTCAAAAGGATTAGAAAGTCAACAGGACGTGAGCTCCTCCACGAACGTTGTGGCGCGTCAAGAAGAAGGCACGTCACGGCGTGAACTAATGTCGTGGCGAAACTTAATTATCACGTCACGATGCATCAAGAAGAAGGCACGTCGCGACGCATCAAGAAGAAGGCACGCCGCGGCGCATCAACACGTGACAGCACGTCGCGACGTCCATTAATTAACCCGCCACGGCGAGCGAGCAAGAACAGCACATCGCGACGTCCATTAATTAACTCATCGCAACGTGCAGACGAATCTCTAGACTTTAAATGAAAAGTTCACTCACTGTACTGACCCGACCCGATCTATCCTATATAAACCTTGCCAAATTAGGTTATGGGGGATCGATTAACTTCATCGACAGACAAAGAGAGGAGACAGAAGCGAAGAGAGAACAAATGCACGCATGGCCTTACCACCCAGGGTTCCCTTCGGGGTTCCCTGGGGGTAATTTTTGCATAGGTTTATTCTTCCATTTTCATCACCGATTCCACCATAGGTAGCTTGGATTCGTCACGAGTTGTGAAGCTTTCGATTGCAATACGTGGTTAGGTTTTTCTTTTCTCCTGAAGATGTAGTGACGACTGGAGTTTACCGAGCTTTAAAGGGGAGTAGCTTAATCTGTAGTTTAGCTATGATTTATAAATGCCTAAGTCTAGGATTTGTAACTTGTAATGAAGCTACTTGATTATAGTTTAATCAAATGTTGGACATTTAATGTGTGGTTTGGATTAGTAGTTTACATTGTCACA
>JAOSBP010000003.1:23243289-23254011 GCA_027563825.1 Erythroxylum mucronatum
TTGTTGGATGTTTGAATTTAAATGAACTTCTTCTATGTTATCTTATCTCTCCACCATTTTATGCAGCTTGTTGAAACTCGACAGGGCCGTTGTGGGGAGTGGGCTAATTGCTTTACACTTTACTGTCGTGCTTTTGGCTATGAATCTCGTTTGGTTAGTCTACTTTTGGATCCAAATCCAAATTTCTTGTTGCTCTGGAGGAAACATTAAGTGCATTAATGTTTTTAATCCGTTCAATTGATTAGTCCCTTTATCTGAATTCAGTAACAAGCATACACTTGGATGATTGCAAACAAATTCATCCCTTTCCTTAGGGGTATATTGTCAGTTATGAACAGTGATACTACTGCTTTCTACCATTCAACAATTTCGGTATATATTGAAACTGGAGAATCTAAACAGTAAGGAGGTTGTATCAGGTTTTTACATGTAGGACGAGTTTTTAGGTAATTTTGATACGTCACACCACTAAATTAACAGTTGTTGCTAGAAAATTGTACGTTATATTTGACAAAATGATAGTTTTTAGTTGTATAAATTGAATTGTTGATCTACAAACTGAATACATAGGTGTTTCTAAATCAACAATTGAGGGGGTGTTTGTTTTCATTTTTTTTTCTGTTTTTAGTTGTGGTTTTTATTAAAAATAAAACTTACTGTTAAAACACGTTTGGGCGTTATTGTTGCGTTGCCGTGTTTTAAAAAATAAAAAAACGACAACCATATTACGGAAACAAAAAATTAGAGTTTCTGATGGTTTAGACAGGTACAAATGGAACAGCTACTGAAACTTTTCTATTTATGTCAATATATACGATGTGCATTATAAATTAACTGCTGAACAAAGCAGTTATCTGCAAGAGTTACTTCTAAATTATATGAATGCTTAACCCATTAATTGATTTTTAAAAAAATTATGTAATTGTCATTATTAAACAATAACAAAATTTTAAAGGCAAAAATATGATTAAATAATAATGAATTAAAAAATAAAATATTTTCTTTATTTTACTTCCAAATTTTAACCCCATCTATGTAAAAGAGAGTTGGATTCAGCTGTAGTGTATTTCTGTCCCTGATGTTTGAGAAGGAACGTCTTTTACAGAAAAAACAGGGAGAGCATCATGGGAACATTCAAAATCTTGTAAAGATTGAAGATTGTTATGAAATTATTACTTAAATGCCTTCTTTTCTGTCTGACTTATTTAGTTTAAAGGGATATTAGGCATCCCTAATTTAGAGTGCATTTTCTATCTGTGATTCTTACAAAAGTGATGATGGAAGGAAGAATTCTGCATATTGATGTTGTCCAATTTTAGTTGTTCCCACTTGTGTTTTTAAGCTATAAGCCTTAAAATCTTAATGACTATAAGTTCAACTTTCTCTTTGTTGAATTATGATTTCATTCTTTATTTTTTCTGGAGTATTTCACACTAGATGGAGGGTCACCAACTTATTTGGCCACTGTCGTCTCACTTTATAAAAAGTTACAGTTATACCTCAACATACGATATGCTTTTTCCAACAAGTATATTGCTTGCCACTTATTAAGACATAGGAGAGGGAGAAAAGCTCATTAAGAAATTTTAACATAGGTGGAGAGATAACTGGAGCTATTTCCAAATTTTTTCATTTCAGATCCTGGATTTCACAGATCATATTTGGACTGAGTGTTTCTCCCCAACTTTAGGGAGGTAAGACTGATTGTTACCGTTGATGCACAAGCATTCAACTATTAAGTCAGCTAATGACTCTGCTGGCCATGTCAGTGATGATAGTTTTTACATGATTTTATAGATGGATGCATCTCGATCCCGGTGAGGGAGCTTGTGACAAACCATTATTATATGAAAAAGGGTACTTCTATCAACAACACCATCTATATTTCTTAATTAATTCGATTGTCCTGTTTCTGGATGTTCAAGGTAGAGCTTCTCTCACCATCCTTGTATAAAATTTGGAACTTTTCTTTGATTTCTAAATTACCTTTTTCTAGATGGGGAAAGAAACTGAACTACGTTATTGCTATTGCAAAAGACGGAGTTTATGATGTTACCAAGCGGTACACAAGGAATTGGCCTGAGGTAGATGCAGACGTAGAAATGACATTCTTCCATTTTGATTCTGTCATCCCTTCATGTACAAGTAATTAAACCTGTGATTGTATTTCTCTGTCTGAAGGCTTTTATGTTGTAGGTTCTGTCTCGACGAAACATTACTACGGAGGCTGCTTTGTCAGCTGCAATCACCAACATTACAAAAAAATGCCGAAGAGGCTTTACATCTCATATGCTTTCTGTACTTGAAGACCGTGATAGAAGTGAATCTGAAGAACTAGAGAGAGATGTCCATTCCACAGATGACACCTCAGTCACATTGCCTGGAAGACAGAGTGGATCCAGGGAATGGCGCATTTCTAGATCAGAAATTGGCTCCGGAGAAAGTTGTTCATTGAGTTGCTCTTCATGTCCTGTGCGTAAATGCATAGATGAGCATGTGACAAGGATTTACAATGCATTTATCCCCCTATTTTCTCAATTTGTTGAGAATTCTCTTTCTAAAGCTAGAGTAATTCAAATCCTGAAGGTATTCAAAGGGATTCTGGTGGATCTTACGAATTCATCGTATAAAATGAGGAGAACTACGATAGACCCATTTATGGTTCCTTTTCTACCATATTTTGGTGAGCTGCTTAATGCTCTTTCACTGAAGAACGAGATAGACAGTAATGGAAAAGTGGATATCTGTCTAGCTGGTGATCCTATCAAGACCTCTTTAGCATTGCCTGTTATACTGGATACTTTAGACGACGTGATCGAAAATCTTGACAAATGTGTGAATTTTGGCAAATATTCTCTCCCCTTGCCACTTTTGAAGTTGAACAGAATCCATTCGGGCTCAGTTGTTGCAAGTGGGGAAGAGCTTCCCTTCGGAATTGTGCGTGATAATAATGGGTTTTCTTTATGAGCTCACTTTTTATAGAATCATACATGCATAGACATGTCAATGTACATGTGTATCTAGAAAAATATAATTAGGATTCATCCAAAGGATGCCTGTATGACTATTCTTTTGTTATTTTCAGGGAACATCAGCATTTGACGGACTTCGGTCATCTAAATGGGAGGAACCAAATGGTGCTAGAGGTTGGAATGATCACATAGCAATCTTTTTATGTCAGCCTATCAAACTTGGATAGAGATTCTCAATCCTTCTCTCAGTGCGCTCTACTAGGGACTAACAGAGTTAGATATTATAGCTGAATTGTTACTAAGTTGAGTAGATCTGCTAGAGTAACCATTTGATGTTTCAATTTGTAAAATTCGCCAACTAATGAGATTGAGTCTAGAACAATTTCTATATTGCAATTTCTGATCCAATCTGTTGTTTCTATGTTCTATGCAATAAATGGACAAGAATTAACTTGTCATTTTGTCTCTGTAGAAGGTTGTTTTACTGGTTAATTTATTTTTACTTGAGACTTACAATAAGTTCACTGCCTCTTGTAGGTTCTTGGATATTGTACCGACTATCAGGCAACCGGATGCATGAATTAGTGGCTTATGGCTTGGTATCTGCCAACGATGCGCCAGAGAGGGATCCCATGGATTGGTAGAAGTTGCTAGCCTTAGATGGACATTTTCACTTGCAAGTTTTCACCTTTTCGTTGGCATCCAAAATCCTCAATCGCATGTGACCTTATCAAAGTATTTGATTTCTGTGACAGGGTTGTTGAAGGAAGTGGCGACGGGGGGTTGAATTGGCATGTCCTAGATAAACAAACTTCACAGGTGTTTGAAAAGCGGTATCAGAGTAGAACGTTTGAGGTTGAATCGAATGGTTTGTTATGCAATGCTTTCAGGTAACTTGTTTAACGATTCGTATGTGCTCAAACTTAAGTTTGGAGTTTCTCGTGAGTTTATTGAGCTAATGAAATGGCAGGTTCCGGTTTCTGTCTGTGAAAGATGTTCAGGCAACTCCACGTCTCCAATTAAGTGGCATTGACCTGTATTCAAGCGGGATTTAAGCTTTCTTTAAACTGATGTCTTCTGACATTAGTTTTCTGTAAACTGATATCTTCAAAACCAAGCATTGACCCCATCAAATCAAGTTGAGGAACAAATGCAATCTTTGTCAACATTTATTAACTACGGTTTTTGTTTCAATACTGGCTATATAATTTGAAGTTGTTTCCACGCATGGATCCTAAGACCTTAATTTCGACTTGAAAACCCTGAAAAATGGGAATAAAATGTAAATTTCTTAATTTAGTAGCTTGTCTGACAGAATTGGAATATGTTAAATTATATTTTAATTTCTAAATGTAAAAAAAAAAAAATTCAATTACATACTGAAAGCATTGGTGAATTATTTTAAGATTGCTATTTCAACTTGAGAATCAACAATCCGAGCGGAGCTTAACTATTTAAGGATGCCAATGGCATGAAGTGTAGAGGCGTGCTGTTAGTTTCTCCCAAAATCAGGCAACATTCGTCTAGATGATTAATACAGCAGGGAGCGGAGGGCCCTGCAGTACACGTCCTAGCTAATATTAACAGAAGCAAAACGGTTCTTAGTCAAAACACATGAATGACTCGCTGTGGTCCTTAAAGTTCCTAACCTGTAACTGCAAGCGCCAAAGAATAAACTAAGAAATTCCCACCATCATCAATGCGGAATTGTGCTTTGACCAATGAAATGAATATCAAATCAAATCATGCAGATAGAAATATGGTCTGTTACAAATCTTTTTTGAGTTTCTTTTTCGTTTTCTTTCTGAAGCTTTCCACAACACTGTATCGAAATAAACAGAAAAGAAGCTCTCAGGGGTCCAATACGTGTTTTGTATTGAAAAATTAGGAATAGAAAATAACATCAGCAACAACTACATCCAATCTCTCTCCTTTAGGCTTAATGGTCCTCAATCTTCTTCAAGGCCTTCATATCAGTGGTCTCCACCCTGCAATTATTAAAACAAGATCGAAGTTCATGTCCGCAGCCGGTACAATTAGGGTATCTATAAGGATGAACACAAAACCTCTAGATACATCTCATATTAGACAATATGATTAGCGTAATTGCTTAAAGGAATCTGCTTTACTACCACACACATTGTGCCTTGGCATTCAAGTCTCAGAAATTGGTGATTTTCAAACGACGTCAGATCAAAAGTGCAGCTGGGAATTCGATAAAAACAGTAGATACAACTAATAATTGCAGGAAACTGATGATAGAAAACCGAGGGCAAAAAAGGACCCAGATGAGTTAGACAAATAAGTTAGAAAAGCAACCTTGCTTAGAGACAAAAGCTGTAGCAAAAGAAAAAGAGGTCAAGCAAACTCACGTTGTTCCGAAAAGAGCAATCTTTTGGACTTTGGTGATCTCAGAACCAGATTGGTTGTCCTCAATGAAAACTGTCAAGCTGGAAATTAACAGAATTAGCTGCTAGTGGATATCATGATATCAACAAGATGAAGTAGACTAGACAGAACATTTCGCATACCTACGAACATTCTGAAACTTGACATACTTCAAGACTACTGGTTTTCCCTACAAATTGTGAATGAAATACAAGCAATTAAGCTGTAATTTTATTGATGCTATTTAAATAATTGGGTCAACTATAGAAATATTAGTATAACAGCAGCACAATATTGAATACCTTGAGATCATCCGGGGACAGAACTGCAGTGTCACTAGCAGGGAAATCATTGACATTACTATCATAAATGTAAAAACATGGACAAGTAAGATAAGCATTTCGAACATTTTACCACCTTCATAATCTACTAAGAAATTCAATCTAAATAATACCTAAAACCCATGTTTTCCTTGTTTAAGAAAAGTTTTATAGTTTTAGGACTTGTAGGAAAAACAAATCAAGATGAGAATAATAAAAAAAGCATCCAGAATTAATGTCATTTATTATCTTATGTATGCAAAGTCAACCAGAAGAAGATAGCATTGTCTTACAAAATCTGCTCTTTTTTTTTTTTTTTTCCTTCTGGTTGAACTTTGCATACAAGCATCACAGGGAAAGTTAAGTTTACAGATACCTTCTTCTTCAGGACCTTTTATAACAATAGAAAATAGTTTAACAACTTGAAGGAAGGGTATATAAATCAATAGCTGCTCATCCGCATCACTCCCCAGATTCAAGGCATCATCCTCCCTATAGCCCTAAGTCCATAATCGGAAAGATAAAACGAGTATTTTAGTGTTCACAACAGATTAAAGAAGAAAATTCCCAATTTCTGATAAAAGAGTCCAAGACACGTGAGATCGTGCCAAGGACTCTTGACATCTGAGTTAGCTTTCACGACAAGAATTTAAGAATCTCATTCAGTCATTTCAAACCCTTTTGACCAAATCATACGAATAGACCAGTTTCTAAGTCAGACATGAGCTGCTTTTAAATTTTTGCTCATCCACAAATAGCTATAAATTCATCAAAATCACCGAAAAGTAATATGTTACCATGATTAAAAAAAAAAATTGAAGAAAACCTAAAACTGCAGCAAGTTACCTGCTTGAGAGCATTGGAAACTGTATGGTTAGTGCTTTGGTTAAGGCATTCAATTCCAGACCAGTCAATGTAGTCCAATAGATCAACCTGATTCATCTTGAAACTCAGTACCCAAGAAAATATTCCAATCCACTCCCCCAACGCCCAGTTCCCCAAATTCCAAAAGTCCCCACTAATTCTAAAATGAACCAAACATCAATAAACAAAAGACAGAAGAATACCCAGAAAGGGAAAAAAGAAAAACCTGAGAACATGGCCACTTACTTGGCTTCTTTGAATGGCACTGGTTGATTCTGATGCCATGGATTAACTTCCTGATCAAAAGCTTGAGTCTTGAGAGGAACGGAATAAGGTTTCGGGTTCAGACAGACGGAGATAGCACACAGAGAAACAGAGCAACTTAGACGACACGAGAGAGATTCCCAATCAGGACAAATTTTACATCTAATTACGTGCCATCTGACACGGAAAATATCGAAATAATTTTAATTTTAAACCGAGGGAATAAAACGGCGTCTTTTTGACCTCTCTCTTATCTCTTTGTTTTAAGACTTTAAGATTTAAATTAAATTCGTGAAACTAAAATCTATTTATCCCAATTCATCAATTTAGCCTATTGATTTGTTTTTAATCGTCTAGTATATTTAATCCACTCTTTTTTCTGAATAAAAATATGTGAGGTTAATTTCTTACCTAAAAAGAAGAATAGAAAAAAAAACTTGTGAATTACTTCAAAATTTGGAATATAAGTTATTAGATTTCTAAACTAAAATTAGATAAATCATTAAATATTTTAAATTATGATTTTACTTAAGAAATTATAATTATATGATTTGTATGATTGTGTATGAGGAAGAAATAGTGAGTTATCTATAAAAAAAAGCTAAAAATCATATCATATTTATAGATGTCAATTTATATCCTACAACCAATCATTTGATTGTAATTCAGTGATATAATTATATAAAAGCATTATTTGTTTTATATATAATTGTTTTGTTAATTGATGTATAAAAATAAAATTCATGGAATAGATATATATATATTGCAAATGAAATTTTCATAAGATAATGATTATGATATTCATATTATATTTATATATTATTTGTAATTATTTTTTATTGACATTAGATATTAATAAAGTGTAAAAGGTATACATATATTATATTTCTTTCTTATAAAATAAGTAGTCTATCTTACAAATTAAAATATGTAGATACTTAAACAAATATCTGTTAGAGAATAAGTTTATTAAACTAACTTGATATATAAATTTTATTTGAAACATTATTTGTATGTTTACAAAAACTCTTATCGTAAAGAATGTATAAGTGATTCATTAATTTGAGATCTCCAAAGTATTTCACATAAGGATTATATATGTTTATACTAATTATAAGATATATTTGTTAACGGTAGCTCAATCGGTCATTAGATATATAGCATGTCCTATGTTAATTCAAAAATCCTTGGTCAATATGAAATAACACTTGGAAAATAGCTTTCAATTATTTTAATAGAATGATACTTCAAAAATAATTTTTTATTATATTAATAGAATGATACTTTAAAAATAGTTTTCAAAGATTATTAATATAATTGATTACTAATTATGGAAACTAACATGATTCGACTTAAATATAATAGACATTAATTTCGCGTTCTTTGTCTAATGGAAATATTATACAATGAAAGCGTTGAATCATTAAAAAAAATCATTTATGATATGACTAGTTAAAACTATTTGGGCATTCCTAATTTATATTTTGGTAGTTATGATATATTGCTTAACGTTATATATATATATATATAGAGCTTAATGTTAAGCAATATATACACACAAATACACACACAATTTAATCTATCTAATCATAAATACAATTTAAGGTTTTAATTTATATCAATTGCTAACATATTTAGGAATCTAATGGGTCGTATATAAAGAATAAATGATGAGAAAAAAAGACAATATAATCAAGTTAGACTTGATTGAAAAATCTGAGAAAATTTAGGATTGAATGCTAGATATTTAATAAATAAGAAACGATACAAGTTATTCTTATCTACCCTAATAAATATTTAATTAGAATTCTAATTAAAGTAAAAATAAAAGTAAAATTAAAATTAAAATTTTATTTCAATTAAATTATTATAAAATCTACATACTATTTTAAATGTGCTTAGGCTCTGAAGGAACTAATACTTGTGACCTACCCTTTCCACGGGTTGATGTAGGTACCACTAAAAGCCATAAACGTACGTAACGATAACAATTGCGATGAACTAATTTTAGAAATGATTTAACTAAAAGAATAAGAAAAAGAATCAAGCTATATAATAAGGTATGAATTAAGTTTATATTTATTATGGTTATATGTTAATCATATTATAGAGTTTAAAGTGATTATGACTTTCAAAAAATCAAATGAAAATAATTTGTATTTATTCTGCTCCAAGATCGAATTTCGCCCTAACTTCTCAACATTAGATGTAGCACATTTAGTACTCTTGTAAGCTGAAATATTATGAATCTTTTAGTTTCTTTAATCTAAAAATAAAAAAATAAATATATGATTTGTTAGCATTAAATAATATATAAAAGAAGTGAATAGTGTGTGCTCTCTTTTTGAAATTCTAATAAATAAATTGCTAATAAAATAATAATAATAATTATTATTATAAAAGAGAATAAAAAAGATATAAAATTAATTTATAGTAGCTTAGCTAAATAATTATTGACTTACGTTCATTCCCTAATTTTCACTTAAGAAATCACTATTGTTTTCTTCAATGCACGAAGAGAAGTGTTTTTGTATATGCATTTTCAATCAAGTGAAAAAGAACTGATCTCGCATATTTTCTTTTCTTAGTGTGAAGAGAAAATTTTTATAAGATGAAGAGGACTTTAATAACACTCATAATATCATGTTCACATGAATGTAGATATAGAACTCTCAAAAATTTCCTGATGTAAAACATCATCATGAATTTATAAAACAAAAAAATGGTTAAAATCACGACATGCTCTAATGCTCAAATCTTGAATAAAAACATAATTTAGAGTGATTTTTATGTCCTTTAGTGGGTATAATACTAATCTAGTTAGTTAATATTTGAATAAAATAAAATTATCTTTGGGAAAAATTATAATTAAAATAGAATTTCAAGAGATATTATACAATTTTACTCAATTTATATCTTTAGCTCTCACTTTGTGTTCATGGTTGCGAGTCTTCTTTTTAAATATAACTATCTATTAGCATTGGTAAACTAACATGATTGGACTCAAATACAATTGACATTAATTATGCGCTCTTTTCTAGTGGAAATATTATGTGACGAAAACATTGAATCATACAAAAAAATTGTGCATGAAATGATTAATCAAATAAATATTTAATTCTCTAATTAAATTATATATATTTATAATTCAATATATATTATAGGATTTTGATTTATTTAATCCTAGATACTATTTAAGTTTATAATTTATATCAATTGCTAACAACTGTAGGAATCTAATGGACTACATACAAAGAATAATTGAAGAGAGAAAAATATAATTTAATCAAGTTAAACTTAATTGTGAAGTTTAAGAAATTTTAAAATTAGTATTTAATTAGAATTAACTGTAAGTCTAATTAAAGTTAATTAAAATCATCATTTTATTCCAATTAAATTATTATAAAGTTCAAACCTTATTATAACTGAGCTTAAGCTCTAAAGGAGTTAGCGCTTCTGACTTACCCTCTATGCAGGGCCGTTCCTATAGTTTTATAGGCCCGGGGCGAAATTAAAAAAGGGGCCCCAATAAATTGAAAATATACTTAAGTTTACATATTTGTATGAAACATAAATGACTCGATTTATAAGTTTACGTAACCAACTAAATATTAAATGATCATAACACTAACAAATACATAAAGGATCGTGATTTATGAAAAACAATTTTTATCCGTGCATTTCTAGATGCAAAATCATTAATAATATTATCAAGATCAATATTGTCCAACATATCCTTATCAATACATAACATAGCTAAACCATTTAACCTTTCTTGTGACATTGATGACCTCAAGTAAGTTTTTAATAATTTTAACTTTGAAAAACTTCTCTCAACTGATGCTACAGTCACAGGTATAGTCAATAGAATTCGATAAGCAATTGAAACATTTGGATAACAATCTGCAGCTTGA
>JAOSBP010000003.1:23262575-23293378 GCA_027563825.1 Erythroxylum mucronatum
ATTATCAACTTTCAATTTTAAGTTTTAACAACCAATTAATCAACATCAACAATTTAACTTTAAAGTTTAAATTTAAACACTAATGACCTATGTGTATCACACCTCATGGCTGTAAGGTTAACCATAAGCATCAAATTATCATTAAATAAAATACAAGTACAATTAAACTCTAACATTTCAAATTCTCAAATTCAATTGCTCAAACTCAAATTCAATATCATTCATCGATAATCCAACAATTCAATACCGTAAATCACAAGCCATTTTCTATCATTCAATACCATAAATCACCATTCCAAATTTCCAATCCACTTCCAAAATGGCAAAATCCAAATCCAAATCCAATTTCAGTTCAACTTCAACATTCACAAATGAGAAAAATCTTCCAAATTCAACTTCAATATCCATTCCCATTTCCTATTCCCAGCCGAAATTCAACATCTAATTTTTTACCCAAATCCACTGATTGGATCCAACACCGTATATTCACAACAAACAACACAAATTTTTAACCCTAATCCACCATCCAATTCACCATCATCCAACGACCAACACAATCAAAGAATAAAATTTTTTCAAAATGCCATGAAAAATGAAAAAAATTCAAAACACATACACCCAAACAAACAGGTCTTCGCCTCTTCGGGTCGACGTCGGGTCGTGTGGTGCGTCTGAGGTACGATGGGTTGTGTGGTGCGTCAAAGGAAGAGAGACGAGGAGGAGGAAGGAAAGGACCGAAGGAGTGCTGGAATGGGCTGAGGTCAAACCGTCAAAGGGAGAGAGAGAGATCGCCAGCTGCGAGGAAGAACGAACCAGCGGTCAAAGGAGGAGGAGACGTCGATGGCGAGGAGCAACTTCATGGGGAGAGAGTCAGAGACCGAGAGAGAGAGACATCGGAGAAGACGAAGAGAGAGGACAGAGGAGCAGCCAGCAGCGTGGAAGAATCAAGAAGGGGGGGGGGGGGCGGAGGAATTAGGTTAAACTTTCGGAAATTGCAAATTAGTCCTTGTAATTTCTGGAAGTTATGGTACCGGCCGGAATTTGAGGCCGGTACCTCTAGTAAACGGTACGAAATCCTATGCCATGAATGTAATTCATTCTCTCCAATGTTCATATCTTTAATCTTTTTTAAAAATTCAAATCTACTAATATAATAAGCTCAATATATAAATCAAAACTCAAACTTTTTAGAAGTTATCCGAGTCACAATTTAATTGAATTATACTATATGTAAAAAGATCTCATTGAACTCATCAAATTATGATAAGATATACACTTAAAAGTTCAATTTATCGAAGTAATTCCTCTTTAATAGCATTTTTAATAAATAAATTTGAAATTGTTAAATGTGAATAAGATTTCTTTGCAAGAATAGAAATGACAATCGATTAGGTCGCTGAGATGTAGCTCGAGTCCGATTCAAAATTTGATCTTCTTATTTATGTCGTCTAAACCTAAGTTTAATTAGCCTTGGTTTGGATTGAAGGAAAGCAAGAGAAAATAAAGGAAGAGAATTGAACTTCTTTTAGTTTCTACTGTTTGGACAAAAATAAGTAAAGGAAAAGTGAGAGAATGGAGAGGAAACTGAGGGAAGTTTGAGAAAAATATATTTCCCCTCAAATTGGTGGGAAATGAGGAGAAATCTAAGATAAGAGAACCCCGATATATGTAAATTACCATAGTATCGTTATTTGCATATGCTGAAGTTTCATAATCAAGAGTATAAAGGTTTCAAAAAATTCTTTTGTCTAATATAAGTTTCAATTTCCTTATTTAATAAATTAGGAAAACAAACAGAGGAAAGGAAGTTTTATTTCTCTTCCATTCTTTTCTCCTCTTTTTCCCTCAATATTTCATTTCCCTTCCCTTGTGCAAGTAAGGATCCAAACAAAGGCTTAAGTTTCAGACGACTATGCCTGTCTAATGTCTGACCCATATCTAATTCCAACTCGACCCGATCTATAAAGCAATTAGAAGAAGTATGAGGTCAAAAAATGGGAAAAAAATCCTTTGAAAAGAAGAAGTTAGAACCATTAAACAAAAAGTGAAAAACTAAAGAAGAAATAACAACTAAACCTTGCTATGAGTAAGATTGAAAAGAAGTAATGGAGTGAGAACCATTTTAAATGATGATAAAAAGTGGAGCGAGAACGATCCTTTAAGTTTTAAAATGGAGTGAGAACAAGCACTACAGAAATATAACACTACAAGAGAGACGTTTTTTTTTATGAGGTGTTTTAGAAGGGTTCTAATTATGAGGCACTTTTAAACCATTTACATTCATACTAATATCTGCTCGAATCCAATAGATCTCTTGTGAAAGGCAAGGCTCTATCTCTAAATTTTAAACGATTACATATATAAAGAAAGTTTAAACATACGAACTCATTTAAATCAGAAAAATACTTTACTAACTCACCCGGATTTTGGGGTACAAGAGAGGATTTTGTTGCATAACAGAAGTGAAATATGTATCGTAAACACATTAAGTAGGCAATTCGAATTGGATACCTGATCTGACGGGGAACGAACATTTTATTCTAGTCTCGTCAAAATAAAAAACAACCTCAAATACCGTATCCAATTTCGGCGGAAAGTCAAAGGTCAGGTTTCAATCATCCTCCACACACAAGTCCAAGCAAACAACACTTGCACTTTAAGCCTAGACGAAGACAAGAAAGCGCAGTAGCCACCAACCACCTTCTTCTCATTTCATCCCCTCTCCTTTCCTTCCACAACCACTCGTCACCTCCTCCAATGGCCTCCTTATCCCTCTTATCTCCTCCCGCCACTTCCTCCCTTACCTTGCGCACCCCTTCCCTTAGACTGCGCACCCCCACCAAATTCTTTTCCATCAGAGCCCAGTCCGCCCCAGTTCTCACCCAAGATGACCTCAAGAAACTCGCCGCCGACAAGGCCGTCGACTACGTGAAATCCGGCATGGTCCTCGGCCTCGGCACCGGCTCCACCGCCGCCTTCGTGGTCTCAAAGATCGGTGCCCTTCTCAAGTCCGGCGAGCTCAAGGATATCGTTGGAATCCCGACCTCCAAACGCACCGAAGAGCAAGCTCGGTCTCTTGGCATCCCTCTCTCCGTTCTGGACGATCATCCCCACCTCGACCTCGCCATTGACGGCGCCGACGAGGTCGACCCAGATCTTAATTTGGTCAAAGGCCGTGGCGGAGCTCTTCTCCGTGAGAAAATGGTGGAGGCTGCGTCAGACAAGTTTGTGGTCGTCGTTGACGAGACAAAGCTCGTCACAGGTCTTGGTGGAAGCAAACTGGCAATGCCTGTGGAGGTTGTTCAGTTTTGTTGGAAATATAATTTAGTTAGGCTGAAAGAGTTGTTCAAAGAAGAGGGCTGTGAAGCGAAGTTGAGATTGAACGAAGATGGGAAGCCGTATGTTACTGATAATTCGAATTACATTGTGGATTTGTACTTTGAGAATCCAATTCGAGATGGGAATGCGGCTGGGAAAGAGATTTCAGTGCTTGAAGGTGTTGTGGAACATGGGTTGTTCTTGGATATGACCACTGCTGTGATTATTGCTGGAAAGAGTGGAATTGAAGTGAAGAGCAAGTGAGAGTCTTCAGATGAAATTCAAGTCTCATATGAAGCCTCCGTTTCTTGGTGAGTATTGTTGTTGTTCATTATTTATCGACATTTATGATGATTTTGAGATGTTCAAGTGGAGCTCTTAGGTGGATATAATAAAGCCAACTATTTCATACTTGTTACAGATTTTACTTTGTTCTCTTGTTGGATATGGTATGTAACCACTATCATTTAGTATTGGAAAGGAAATGGGAAATCAAGGATAAGAAGGGGGCATTTTTCTGTGATCATATAATGGTTGAATAAGGCTGAATTGGATGAATTGTGGTATCAAGCTTTTGCTTTTCTGAACTTTCTTGTTCTCTTCTTTACAACGAGAGCCGTTGCTTAAAGGTGTTTCCTTTTTTCATGTTAGATCACTGGAAACTTCTTTTGGTACTTTCTGTAATTTGTTGGTCCATTCTCAAAATGGCTCTAACATGACCCAATAATTAGTAACCAGTACTTGATAAGAGGAGCCCCTGTTTCGGCCTCTGCCCTGTTCCAGATCTGTTGGTATAACATGGAAGAGTTGTCTGACACTGATTGAAGACATGAAGTTGACAGGAAAGCGAAAAATTTACCACATTTTTTGGAAGCACAGTAATTCTGTTAGAGAGTGGGAGAAACTGTTCATTTGTATGGGTTTAGACACAGCATACGATCTTTCTAAAATTTCTGCATCAAAAAAGTTTTAGCCCCTAACTGTATCATATTTTTAGGTCTTAATGTACTCCACTGTCATTGATTGGCATATCCTTCACAACTTCACTAGCTACGACCTTTCTCTAAATGATTTTCGCGCGTAAATTACACTAGCGGGGATGGAAAATGTTCCTCGTAATGCTATGTTAATTTCCAGCTTAGAAGTCCATTTAATGGGAACATTAACGTTAAATTCTACACACACATTTCCAAAAGGATGAAATTCTACAGGAATAACAGTAAAATAGCTTATAAAGAAACTTCATCTTGATGAAGCTTTCGCGATTGCCCTCTATAAAGTCTAGTTTAAAATGACAAATAGACAAATTGGAGACTTACCAAGTAATGTATAATTCTTCCCCTACTTCATACTTTAAATATACTTATAGATTTGGTGAATTCTGAATTGTGAAGGCAACAATTCGATAGTCCTTGCAATTGCCTCAAGTCTTGCATTTGATGGTGAGAATTGCTGGCTCTTGAACGTTGCCCTTTGAATTTGATACCGAGGGTCCTTAGCTTAGGAGTCAGAGGATGACAACCAGCAACAGTCGAATATTGAAGCATTACACATTCCACAATCCACAGACGGGATTTCCCGCCCGAGACCAGAGAAGGTTAGAGTTTGAGCTTTTCTTTTCTTTTTTTTTCTTTTAATTCGGGAAGAGTTATTCTTGCAACTTTATAGACGTTGCTCATAGTTTCAACAAATGGGGGAATTTCCCGTTCAATATCTTTACAACACCGAGAATAGGGTGTTTCATAACAGAATAATAAGCAGAAATGGGTCTTCCCTATCGGCATAAACCATAAGAAGAAATGGTTTGTCAAGATAACAGTATGACCCAAATATAACGGAAAAATTTGAGAACAGGTTTTAGAAAAATAAAGGTTTCGGAAGACCACCTGCAGAAAAACAGATCTCCACTTACGATTTTATGATTAACTCTTCAGTTGGTAATTAAATAAAAGGATATTGCATATATAATTGTAAAGGCGACCGAGTCTAACTCTGCTTCATAATTTTTGTACTCTTAACTGCTCAGAAGTTGAAAACTTGGCAATTTTTCTGGCTACCGAAATCGTTCAGCAGTCGATTGTTTGGAGCATCTAAAGTTTATGACAATTTCCCTTAATATAGTCTGAATGTAATTATCTCGATGAATGAAGAGGCCATCCATCTATAGCTTAAGCACATTGCCAAAAAGTAGATCCCTAAACATCAACGGGGAATGCGTAGGTAATCCAATTCATGAAATGATCCCAATCGCCGGATAAGGTGCAAACCAAACTTCAAAAACATCCACATTGACAAAGGTTATAATCAAGAGTAAACAATCTTCTCGAAGGGGCTCAGGACTGACTGATCGTGTTACAACCAAGAATAAAAGCTAGAAATGACGAACTTCTACAAGTAATTGCAAAAAGCTATAAGCTTGAGCAGTCTTCCCTCTATCAAAACAGTTGCAGTCAACAAGATTCCAACAAAAACTAGCGTAAGAAAATGTCAGGCAAAAGCATAAACAAAGCAATACAGTATGCTTCCACATTAAAATCATTGTCTCTCAAGTCACATGCTCTGTTATAGTATTCTAACATATATATCAACCGCTTGTTTTCTACCCAAATTCCGCAGAGAACAAATATAAATGACAGCAACACTAGTTCCCTTAGCACTATGTAATCTCTTTTTCCATTCACGAATAAGTACATAACTATATTCCCCTCTAGACCTAGTCTTTCAGATTTCTCCTCAGTTCTGGCTGAATAATATTATATATGACAAAACATCAGCCTGGTGAATTGGATCATTGTCAAAGCTCAAAACCATGGTACATGCTATATTCAATTACAGAAGTCATCACATCATCACATCTCAACAATTTTAAACTATGAAATTGATAAACAACAAATTTGCTAAGGGCAAAAAGGCCAAATCCTTTTTTTTTTTTGGAGAAAAAAAAGGCCAAATCCACAAATCAGTATTACAGAAACAATGATTCATTTACAGCCAATCCACCAGTTGCGCGAACACTAACGTCATTGCAACCATATTAGAAAGAAAAGGGAAACCTTTTGCGTATTCTCTGATCCCTAGTTTCTGATCAATTATTGAACACTGAGAAGTGTCAAGCCATCACCAACCAATTCAGCAAATAAGAACAGAACTTTAAATGAAAATTCAGAAATTCCTATGAAACAGGACTATCAACAATCGTAAAGTCGACAGATAAGAGAGATACCAGTTGCATAATACCCTTTATCCATCTAAAATCCTAGCAAAACCTCAAACCCCAAATACAACATTAAATGGGAACATATCTCTTAACTGCCTGCTTTCTGGCCACGGCTGCAGCCGCCGTGATCCCTCCAATTGCTCCAGCGATAGCTGCCGACCTTGGCCCTCTGGCAGCCCTGTAAATCTCCCCCGTCCCAAGCCCAGCAAGAGCAGTATTAGCCAAATCATCAGTGTCTCTCCAATGAATCAAACCGCTTTCTATCGCAGCAAACATAAGCCCTAAAACCCCCATATTGTTCCCAAGTCTCCGACCCATATGACCTCCGGAGTTCAAAACCCTATTTACCCGCAACTTCACAGTCTCCAGGCTCGGCTGATCGGATTCCATCAACGGAGCCCTTGAAGCCACCGAAGATGGCGCCGGACAAGTACCCAGTTCCGGTATAGTACTGAAGATTCTCGCTCCAGCTCCGTCGTTGATGAGCTGCTTCTTCGTCGAAGAGAAACTCCGGGGATGTGGAAATGTTGTAGAGGTTTTGAGCTGGGACGTTGTAGAGATCTTGATATGGGTGGTACTTGAAGTACTTGTTGTGATCGTTTGAATCAGCCATCTGTTGGAGTTTTTGGGTCAACAGAAAGATTGGATTTTGATGAGAAAAGACGGGTCTTTGGGGGCTGTGATTAACTGATTCTAGTTCAAGGGTTTTCGGAGAATTTTCTTGGTGGGGAAGAGAGAGAGAGAGACGCTTCCAGGAGGGGCAAAAGAAACGGCAAAACTTTAGGGTTTAAGGGCAAACTAAGGGTTTAACTATTAGGCTCGGACTTGGCCTTCAAGGAAATTGGGAAGATATTTTCTAAGAATTCCAATTTCATGTAGAATTGGAGACAAATTCTTAATTTGAAAAATTCCATTTGCCATAAATTTGTTCATTTCCACATTAACCTTTGTTTCTTTCTTTTTATTAAAAACACAATATCGTATGGAAAGGGTTAACAATGAACTTTATGTTGCCAAAAGCCATTTGTGAGTTTTGTGAAAAGAATTTGGCAAATTACATAAAACAGCTCCTGTGATATACTTGATTATTCATCTTAGCTCCTGTGTTTTTAATTCGTTCATCTTAGTCCCTGTGTTTTTTATTCTCATTCAAGATACTCCAATTGGGTGTTTTCGGACAAATTTGCCTTAGATTATTGGAATACATTTTTTTTAATCTCTTGATTCCAAGGGTAAATTTGTCTGAAAATACTCAATTGGGGTATCTTGAATGAGAATAAAAAACACAGGAACTAAGGTGAACAAATTAAAAACACAAGGGCCTTGAATAATCAAGTATATCACAGGGGCTCTTTTATGGGATTTGCCAAAGAATTTCCTATTTTTGATCATATTCATTTTCGGAACGATAACCAAACAAATAATAATAATAATAATATTTAGAGAAAGTCTCACAAAAGTTTAGGGTTTGGAAAAATTTAATAGTACGTAGATATACTCTTATCAAATGGACAAGAGGTTATTTTCAAAATCGATAGCCTAATAACATGGTTAAAACGAAAGGAAGAAATACTATAGTTTGTGCTTGATTTGATTTGTAGTGGGAATATTTGCGCTTCTGCATTTTCGTCTATTCAACGCCTGTGCCGTTAAGAAGAGAATATTCCAAGAACAGGAATAAAAGTTTTGAATGGCCATAACATAAGTGCCAGCAATAAGAATCTTTCTTTCCAGGCCATATTTTCCAACTTTTATAAACAAAGCGTTATTCCTATTGGGACTTTAAGAATTAGAGAAATAATCTATGCCACCTTAACTTAATTCAAATTCATATGCATTGGTTAAGTCCTATAAAGAGGTCATTAAAAGACAAAATAAAGTTATTTATTCATTCAGCAATGTGATTGTAAGTTATACCTAGCAACATAATTGGCAGTATTACTCAAATATATACAAGATAATCTCATTCTATTATTTGAAAATGATCAAAGGATTCTTATATTTGCTTAAAATATTGACACAAAAAATATGAAATAAGAGTACAATGGCCTTGTTTTGTACATGACTTATCAGCCGTTTTTTGGTGGATTGAAAGGTTTTACCTGTTTGACCACGTCAAACCGTTGATAATTACATTTGATAATCAACTGATTGAGTTGGCATTTTGAATCTAATTCGCTGATTTTGAAAACGCTACTATAAAGAACGTTTTTCTCTAGCAGTTGAGAAATTAAGGGACTAAAAAACTATTATGTTCAAAAGTTATTACAAATTACTTAAAGAGATAGAGATAAAGATAGAGATAGAGATAGAAATAGACAAAGATATAGATAAAGATAGAGATATAAATATGACTTAATTTATACAAAAATTAAAAAGTTAGTCATTAAATTAAAAATAAAATATTTAATATTTAATTAAAAATTTTAATACTTTTAATACTTTTAAATTTGTTATATCTAATTATATCACATTAATTACTTGTGTATAAACCCAATATTTAGGCCCCTTTTATATCAATATTTCGTATATAATATTATTATAACTTCTATATTGTGTTTAATTCAAATCACTTTAATCTAAAATTAATAAGTCAAATTCAAATTAATTATTTTTATCTAAGTTTAAATTTTAAGAGATTAATATAAACAATTTTTAAAAAGAATATTATTTTAATTTAATATATTAAAATAATATTCTTTAAAATTTAAAAAAATTAAAATTAAAATAACAAAAAATTTATATTTCCTTAAATTAGAAATTAAATCGATATCATTTTTACAAACTCAATTTCATATTAAGCTCGTTGGTGCTACATTTGAGGAAAAACTCCTAGTGTGATCAATTGAACTCATTGGCCTTGTTTGGTAAAGAGCTTATCAGCTCTTTTTTAGCTTGTCAATCCATTTTAGTTAATTGACTTTAAGAAAAAGCTAAGAATCTTATTTGGTAAATAGCTGGTTAGTGAAATTTTAGTGAACTCTTAAGTTTCCAGTTGACCTTTGCCAATCCAAGAGAATCTAGAGAAATTTTTAATCAAATTCATTCATTATTGAGAAGTTGCATTGAGAGGGTTTTTAGTGTTCTTAAGGCTCGATGGAAGATATTGGAGAAAATGATGATGTTGACTTCTTTTGCTCTTTCTAAATTCTTACGAGAATATTCAAAGAAATACTAAGATATAAACAATTAATACTCATATCCTTATAAATCCTTTTTTAAAAAAGTCATACCTTCATAAGTTATTTTACACAAAACAACTAATTTTATCAAACATTATTAAATAAACCGTTGATGTTGTCCGTTGGTCAAATCAACTATATTAATTTACTATTAACTAGTTGTTGATAGAATTAGCTAAGAGCTAATGCAATCCGTTGATTGTCACGTATGGCAATATTTATGTGTAATTATTGCTAAAAAGATTCTATACTTTTATAATAGCTAGACTACTTCGAAAAGAAATCCTATATAAACGAAGAGTTAAATTTGGCATCAAATTTGGCTCTAAAAATTTTATAAAAATGTCAAAGTTAACAAAAATAAAAGTCAGAAATAGTAGAAAGGATAATAGTTCTAAATTTTAACACACACACACACACATAAAAGAAAAGTTTTATTTAAATAACTATTTAGCATGTGATAAATATTCATGAATGTAATTATAATTTTAAAAATATAAAAAGAAGAGTTAAATTCACTAAAATTTAATATATTGCAAATTACAGTGAAAGTAATTATAATTTTCAATATATAATACATTATTGTTATCTTTTAAGAAAATAAATATATTTAAAAAATCAATATAAACTTACAAGTATAGAAAAAAATTCTTAATTATTACTAAACTTTAATTGTTCTAAAGTTTATATACAATAATGTTAGTTTATGTCCTACAACCAATCGATTTGTTGTAGTTTAGTGACAAAATAATTAATAAAGACATTCTTTATGTTTATGTATTAATTACATTTGATGTTTTAATACTAAAGTTAAAATCTCAAGGAAAATTAATGTGTAATTAAAATTATGATGAGATTATAATTATGAGAGTCAATTTACATTTACGTATTATTCCTAAATGTTTCTAATTGTAGTTTCATTAAGACAGGATATTGTTGAAACGGTAAAATTAGCACACCTTATATTTCTTTCTTATGAAAAAAAGTTGTTGATCTCATAAATTAAAGTATGGAAATACTTAAACTAAATGTGTGGGTAATTATTAGAGAATAAGTTATTGAACTGACCTGACTATGAGAATCTTAACTTGAATATTACTTATGTGCTTGTAGATTTCCTTATAATAATGGTTGTATAATTGATCCTTCGAATTGAGATTACCAAGACATCTCATGTGGTAATTACTGTATTTTGATATTAATTATGAATTGTCTTAGGATAATTCAGTTGGTAGTAATTGGATATAATATGAACCACATGGAGATAGTTGATTAAGTTAATAAAGGATTCGTCACTCTAAAGTAATTAGAGAGAATATTCTACTGTTCTTGATTAGTAATGATTTATGAAATTCTTTTGCCAGAGTGAATTAACATTTGAAAAAAAGTTTTCAAATATCAATTATAAACCAATAACTAATTAGCAAGAATGAATATGATTGGATGAAAAGATTAGACACTATATCCATACTCTGTCTAATTGGAACATTGGACGATGAAAGGATTAAATTATACATCAAAACCATGCATGGACAGGTTAAGTTAAATTACTTTGACATTCCTGATATTTGGGTGGTCATGACATGTTGCTAGATGTCAATATTGAACTATGATTATAAATTGTTTAATTCGATAATTAAATATAAATTAAAAAGAGTTTTAATTTATCTGATATATTTTAGAATTATAATTTATAATCATTGCCAATATATTAGGACCCTAATGGGTCATATATTAAAAAGTAGCTTGTGAAAGAAAAACCAATTTAAAGCTGGACTTAATTATAAAGTTTGAGAAACTTTAACGATCAAAAATAAGATATTTGATTTTAGTAAAATTAAGTTAATTATAACCAGAGTATGACTTTAATTATAATTAAGGAAAATTAATTTTAATAAACTTACAAAACCACTCTAATGATTTTTTCTATTAATAGGAAGAAAAGAAAAAGGAGCTAGCACTCTTACGTTCTTTCTCTTAAAACTGTTGAAAAGCTGCTCTGTAAATACCATCAAAAGTTAAACAAGTGAATAGCTCGTGGTTGACAATTCGTAAAAAGTTTCAAAGAATTTCAACAACATGAATAAGATACGATTTCTTACAATTCGTATTCTTGTTATTATTCAAGTTAACCAATTATCAGGATTTTATTAGAATCTATAATTTTTTTTTCGTTGCGCCTGTTATTCAATCATAGTTAGATTCCAACAATTAAGTATAATTTTACAATAATAAAGTTATACATTTAATAATTTTAAATAAATAAATAAAGCATTATGCAAAATTAATGCATATATGTATATTAATTAAATGTAAAAGTAAATTCACATATATAAAAAATCTTAATTATTAATATATTTTAACAAGTACATCAAAGATTACGTTAGAACACACATGTATATACACATTCACCACGATAAATCTTACTAAAAATAATTTATGTTTTATATTTATTTAAAATAATTTAAAAATTGATATAAGATAAATTGTTTTGAAAATTGTATTTATAAGATCAAGACATAACATAATTTTATTAATATCTTTTTAGCACTTTAAGTAAATACACTTATAAAATCAAGATTTTTAAAAATTTATTTCTAAAATTGAAACTTAAATTTAGTGAATATACAAAATCTAAAGCATAAATTAATTATATATAAAGAAGTTTAGAGCTTAGGGTTGAGAGTTTAAGGTTTTAGGATTTTAGGGTTATATATAATTAATTTATGATTTATATTTTATAGATTCATTAAATTTAAGTTTCAATTTTATAAATGAATTTGTTTATAAAATTATCTTTATTTTATAAAAATATTTACTTAAAGTGCTAAAATGATATTAATAAAATTATGATATTTTTCTATTTAAAATAGAACTACTTGCTTAACATACGACACATCCCAACTAAAATAACTTGTACTTTAAATTAATATGAAATAATATTTTCTAAAGTTAGAGTTATTGTAACACCTCATATGTGGAACCTACAACCACTACACACATGACAACCAATTTCCTATACATACATTCATAACATACATTTCTATTCACTATTATACATTAAAAAGTTTCACATCACTTAACATTATCATTTAAAAGTAGTATTACATTTTTACATTTACATGATAATCCAAAAGAAAACACTGCAATGTCCTTTATTACATGTACAATCATCTTTAACAAAAAAAAAAACACATTCCAAAGGTACTTTTACTCCTAGAGGTTAGCCTTGGTCCCTGCAGATGTCCCCTGTACCTCACTTCTAATATATGGACCTACACGGATCAATACCCATGCTAATCTTAAAAGCTTAGTGGGGAAACATTTAGTTTGGATGATCACTCACAGCAGTTATCTACCAAGCACACACATTCATAACTATCACAACTCATATAAATAGAGATGACATACTTAATCAAAGTATATAATGCAAACACGCTTCAATTTGTTATTCATATACTGCAAATTCACATTCATAAGCTAAACATTGATTTTCAACGCTCATTGTTACAAAACCAATGCAAATGCAAATGCTCATCAATACCAATTGTTTATGTTGTCATGCCATATTTCTTATTTATAACCATAAGTCCTGTATATTCTTGTGAGTGTGGATAATAGGAGTTGTGGATATCTGAAGATATCAAAACTGTGGATACCCGAATGTACCAAACTGTGGATATCTGCAGGCATCGAATTGTGGATATCCAAAGGTATTGAGCTATGGAGACACTATAGTCTTGAAATAAAGACACCGTTGGTGTTAAATTGTAGCAGCTGCACTGTAATCCTGTAGACACGCCTATCTATCCACCACTAAGACAATAGAGTAAACACTAGAACATTCTTTTGACCATTTCCCCATTTCATAATTCATCATATGATATTCACTTGAAGTTATAAAATTTGAATTGAAGTGCATACTACACACATATGATCAATAAATATATGTATAAATCATCTATGTCAATGTAAATTATCTTTAGCATGCATTATGCTCACTCTTAAATTCCAATGTTTAATCACCCAATTCACTTGTGGTAAGTCCTAATTCATTTATTTCTAGGTGTTTGAAAAGTTTAATACACATTCAAAAAATAAAAAAATCGGTAATGAAAACAAGGTTATGGTTTTGACAGAAGACCCTTTTTTAGAGTCACGATCCTGTATGGAGTGTCACGGTCGTGACCGCAGAGTTCCCTAATAGGTGACGATCGTGATACCCATGTCACGATTATGACAGAAGATGTACATGTTGTGTCACGATTGTGACACCTCTATCACAATCGTGTCAGACACTTGCCATTCATAGCTCTACTTAGGTTTTTATGTCTTCTAGAAATTTATTTCCCTATGTCTATAGTTTTCAAAGCACTAAAAATCAAGCCATTTGGACATCTAAACCATGAGATATAGAGCAAACATCACAAGCTGCTTCAAAATAACACCACCATACCATCCCAACAACCATTCCATATCCAAATGCATCTTTGTATCCATTCAAACATACATACAAAGAGAAATTAAACTAAGTGTAGTCCAAAACCTTAAAATTGGCCAAGTAGTTCTTCAGATGCCTTTTTAAACAAAGTAAGAAAAGATAAGATGAAAAGAAAATCACTAACTTTTACCTTGATTTTCACCTAAGATTAGCTTGATTCCTTACATGCAAAATGGTGGGATGAAGAAGACGAAGTGGAGAGAAAATGAGAGAGGGAAAAAAATATGGAATTCAAACCCTAAAATGTCATCCCGCTTTCCTCTCCATGTGCCTATTTCATGCACTTTCAAGACTTACACACACGCTTAATTCCTATTGGACACACATGCTTTATTCATATTAATCACATATGCTTTAATCCAATTGGCCCATGTGTTGACTTTAGGAAAATTGCATATTGGTCCTTCTTCTTCCTTTGGTTCCCACACTAGCCTATAATCTCATATATTAATTTCATTCTCATTCATATTTTACATCTAAGTTGTATGCCCATACCAAAATGAACAAATTACCCATTTACCCATGTTTTTTACATTAAGTACCATTATATCTCTTACTATGCATAGATGCTCTTAATTTGTTATGTTCACTTCTTAATATATTATAGACATGCTATAATACTTCTAGGATATATGTTGGGTCCTTACAGTTATAATACAAATTATTGAAAACTTTTAACTACAAGAATAAGACATAATTTAAATTTATTAATATCTTTTCACATTCTAAATAAAACATTTATAGTTAAGATATTGTAAAAATGTTT
Source organism: Erythroxylum mucronatum (assembly GCA_027563825.1). NCBI lineage: Eukaryota > Viridiplantae > Streptophyta > Magnoliopsida > Malpighiales > Erythroxylaceae > Erythroxylum > Erythroxylum mucronatum. The sequence continues at coordinate 23,277,560 of JAOSBP010000003.1, forward strand.
TCTAGACGAAAACACTTATAAGATTGAAGCACAACTTTGAGATATTTTGCAAAATTGAATCATAATGGATAGATGATTATATATGTACACACATAGTAAATCTATAATTTCTATAAATATTTTATATATGATAAATTCTAATATTTCTAAAATTTTAAGCAATCGGTATTAGAATTTTATACCATTGTTATTTGTTGTATTCATGTGTTTATACACAATATTTAAAGTTCTTATTAATGATTATTTGGTTTTACATATTGTTTTAAAAATAAAATAATAACTTGATTGTTTATTAGTTTTTAATATTAATATAAATTTATGTGAATAAAATTTTGTTTTTATAATATTTAAACTTTATGATGAAATTAAAAGAAAATTTAATTATATAAAATTTCAATTCACATAGATTATTTATGATTTCATTTTGAAAATTTCAAGATTAATATTTATGTAAAATTATTCTTAACACATTAATCTACCAATGTATTAACTAATTCATCAACACAAACTCACAGTACATAATATGTCGCCTTTTAGGTTGCATTAGTCGGCCATATAAACACATTCATTGATCTGATCAACTAATATGAGAGTTTGGTTAATCAATATATTGACCAATATAGTTACAAACTTATAATATAAAATTTTCTTTTTTCTGAGAAGTATTGGTCGAGCACATAGACACATTATTTGATTAATCTACCCAAAATCTAATATTGGTTAATTAAATCCTTTTATTAGTTGACCAATGCATCTAAAAGCACATTTTCAAATGCTTTGTAAGTTCATCAAATTATCAAAATTATCCTCTTGATAAAAAATTGACTATTTTTTAAAGAAAATTTTAAAGACCGAGAGAGTTTTCTTTGAGATTGAAAATATTTATACATTAAGTTGAAAAGATGATATACTTATGCATGAGGAGCCCTAAAGCATAAAGTAACCAAGTAGGAGGTACAACAATAAATTACATTTAAATTTATAGACTTTTTATACCTTGATCATCCTTGATTATGGTTTTATCCTTCACTTGAATGGATTTGAAGTATATAAAAATTTGCTTTCCCACCTTTTTTATAAACCTCATAAGGTATATCTTAGACTTCAGTAATGCATGGCTTAAACAACTTTCATATTGTTATTTTTGAAAAATAATAAAAAATTATTATTAGTAATTATTATCATCAGAATATGGATTAGAACGTCCATTAGTTCAACAAACCCCCTCATTTTTCATGATTTCAAAATATTTTATAATATTAGAAAATTAGTAATGAAATTGAACATTTATGCACACACAATGTTGCCATATCAAAATAAGATGAACATTTATCTCTCCTTGAACATAACTATGTAATTCATTTACTCCTCGATTTTTGAAAGTAGCCAAAAAAGATCAATTATCTGAAGGAGGAAGGCGAGAGTGACTAATTAATATAAACAATTCCTCAAAGTGATACATTATGAGATATCTAAAGTACTTAAGTTTGTCTCGAAGTAACTAAGTGATTTGAGATTTGAGAGTAACAAATAAGATGTATAACCACAATGTAGTCTTGAGGTTGTAGCTTCATCATCTGCAGTGCAACTCAACAGTATGTCTTTGGATGTCAAGTGTAGGATTGTTGATTGCAAAACAAACTACTTGTTTTATGCTCAAAACTGCAAGTATACGGGTCATAACTTGTAGTAAAAAGTGGATATCGATCCCCAAAGGAGTGTGCTTAGGCAACATTTAATTCAGGTTGTGTTTTTTATTTAAGAAACCGATTCAATCAAATTTAAATAGATAAGTAAAATAAAGACAAACTAAAGGTAAAAGGAAACAACACAACCGAAACTAGAATCGTAAACTAGAACTTGGGGAAAATCAAGATTAAGAATTAGGACTTGTATCCCTATTTTCTCCCCTCTGGTTAATTGATTCAACTTATGTTTGGCTCAAGATTTCCTAAAATTTTAGCTACCCTCTCTCAAGGTACAACTAAATGTCACCAGTTAAATAAATTAGGATTAACTCTGGGATCTCTCGATATGCAAGGCCTTTCCTAAACATTCAACTAGATATGAAGCTATCTTATAGGCAATATATCAATCTATTGAATTCTCTTCCTAATTAATCAATAACTTGTTATTTATAAGTTTATTAAATGCCAACTCTCATTGTACATTTAACACAAATTACCAAGCTCACTCTCTCGATTTCTTGTAGGGTTTAAGCTCAATAAATAACACAAACATTTATATTATTGAATCAACAACCGAAGGTTCACAAATAGTTCAAACAATAAACCCTAAAAAATGTTTTAGCCACTCATAATATCATTAACATCCCCAAGTAATAAACAATCCATGATAAACATGCTAGACGAAAAAGAAATCGAAACAAGAACTAGATGGGGCAACTCTTCCTCTTCTTTGCCCAAATCTGCAAAATCTGGATGACGGGGTGCTCTTTGCTCATTTGGGAATGAAAACCTTGATTCTCCACCTATTTCTAGGCTCTCAATATGTCTTTTAACTTCAGGAGGCAATTTCCACGACTCTACTTCGACTCTAGGGATTTGTGCTCTTATATATCACAAGGTAAGTAAAAAAATCTTTAAAAATAAGTAAAACCCGCGTGTCTCTTTGTGCTATGCATCCCATGATCGTAGGAATTATCCTTGTGCTTCCCACGATCGTGGTTTAATGTGATATAAACTTTCCCTATAGATTTATGATGGGTGTCGAATCTACTAAAAATAAAATCTACTCCTGAAAAATCAATTAAATTGTAGCTAGAGCGAGTAGAGTCGTATCCACAGAGACTGGATATTAATCAATCCTATTAACAACCAGGGAATCAAGAATGAGAAAATAAAAGGGGGGTTTTGTAATTGATGAGTAAAAAAACTAAAATTAATAAATGGCAAGAAAATAAAATTAGATTGAAAAGAAATCAGATTAATAGCATCCAACAAGGTAATCTCATTCAAGTTCTACGGTTGATCATTGAAACAAAGAGTAAATCTGAATCCTACAATATATTAGTTATAATTATTGAAAAGCTTCTAATAATCTCATTCTTCCTTAGTTTTAGATTAGCCAGACACGCGCCTTACAACTAACCCCTTATTGACGAACAACCTCGACACGCGCCTAGGATTTATTTCGCTAATAACTTTAAGAACTAGAAAGACCCAACCCTGATCAACAAGATCAACAAGCGTGATTGTTTAAATCAGATTATTCATTCTCATAATATAACTTGAAAATTATATTACCTGCCACTGTTATCAAGATTAACTAGACAATTACGGATATAGAAACCTTGATTGGCTAATTACGACCTTGTCAATTGCACAACGAGCTCTTATTGCAACAACCAACAAGATAATAATATGAATAAAACAGAGAATGAATAAATACTGCAGAAATCCAAGGATAACAATTAAGTTTAGATCTCACAACACATATGAACTTGAACTCGATTAACCCTTGCTAGACTAAAGTAGGTTTAGTCACTCATGGCTATACAAAGCATGCAAAATAAGAAATAAAGAGTTTGTTGTATTCTCTAAAATCTCTCCCCCTTAGCCTTCTGCCGATACCTTTTTATATCTAGAGAGTTCTATTTTTAGTGGGAAAGAAATAGGCTAATAGATTAGTATCCCTAACTTCCCTCACTAATCCCAAAAAATCTTCCTTTCCAAATCTGAAAAATATCCAACTTAAGAGTCCAATCACGCCTCCAACTTTGTTTCGGATATTTATTCACGTGTGTCCTTAAGCCGTGGGCTCGACTTACTGCCCAAAATCTGAAGTCAGTCCAAAATTGCGGATAAGCAGCTACAGCTCAAAACTTTAAGCGACAACAACCAAAATATCTTCGATTTGGCTCGATTGTCATCTCCTGCCCAAAATACATAGAACTAAATAAATTCCACCCTTTTCACATGAATATTTTTCCAAAATGTCAACAAAATCATTAATATAATTAGCAAATATTCACACCATCAATTTCCCATGATCGTGGGAACATACCCTTTCCCACGGTCGTGAGTTCTTGTTCTTCAGCAGCTCCACTTCTCTTCCCTTCTTTTAGTTCTTAGCTTAATTTCAAAGGTGTCCATCCTCCATTCCTACACTAAAATGATCAATTGTTACCCTAAACCAACATCAAACACAAAAGAACAATCATGAAGATCAAATTAAACAAAAACACACAAACAAGTCCTAAGACACAATAATACTAACCTATTATGCGAGAAACACATGCCAAATACTTAGAAAAACACATACTAATGCACAAATATCACCTCATGTGAAGATATAAACTTTTGTTTTCATATTTTTTTAAATCTCTAATGAGGCCATTTATCCATCAATAAGTTAGTAACCCATGTGATTATGAGTGGAAAAATCAAAGAAGTAGTAAAAATCAAACTCATATTCAGTTGATGGGATATTGAAGTGGTGGATGATGAGACTAAAAATGAGAGAATAAGGAATGCTTTAATTCTTTTTCTTAGCTTTATTAAAATATATCTTTAATTAAAATTTTGTATATAACCTTACTATTCTAATACAAGAATAAGACAAATGAACCTATCATTTTGCATTAGTAGTATGGTAGTAAGGGTTGATCCTCTAAGGAATGAATTCAATTACTTAGTATGGTCTTCTTACTATTATCTAATCAATTAATAATTAGGTTTTGATTAATTGAATTAAAAATAAACTAAAATGTAGCCTACTTTGTGTCACCACTAGAACACCTAAATAATAATCAATAGAGGGAATTAATATGAATAAATATCCAAATTAGAGTTCTCCTTGCATTCTTAATTCAATTATAGAGACTCTATCGTACGTATAGACTGATGGTATTTCCTAGTGTAATTATCTGTCATGTTTCGATGTATAATTACTTACCTCTATATATCTATCCAATTAAATAGTATTAGAATGCACTTGTTTCACGTGGGTTTATATCTAAATCCTCATTCAATCATCAATATATGTATTTAGGTAAATCTATACATAAGTTTTTTTTATAATGTCTCTATGTAGATTATAACCTAACCACGGCTACTACTTATATCTGATCAGCATTAATATTAGCATATATATCGTGATATAAAAATAATTAGCCTACAATTATCCTTGAAATAACAAAAATAACATCTGAAAGGAAAGAAAAACTCATACTAAGGTTTCCCCTGATAATGGTCTTAATTATCTAATGTAAGTTGCTTCTTTAGAATAACTTTTGATCTTCCTCTCTACTGAAAATGACATTTAGATGAGTTCTAGGGCTCTCTTTTGATAGGTGATTGTAACCGTATAGAGAGCTGAAAAGTACAACAGAGAGAAATTCAAAGACTTCCAAAAACATATTCACGTTGTTTAAATACAATCATGAGAGATACTGTTTCAAGGCCGTGTATATTTCTATTAATTCTCAAAAAACTTTGATGGCCAATGAGGTACGTATCTTCCTAAGCTTTGCATAGCCACTTGAATTATCTCAATTGAACTGTGGATAATTAATTTAAAACACAAATTTGAAGCTATTCTATAAATCGTTCTTGAGAGATACACAGACTAAGACAGTTGTGTATCTGTTGATAGCTTTTTCTGTCCACCACACGACCTCCCTTTAGCCTATGTATAAGGTTATGTCCTCATGTTCAGAGTTTTCGAGAAGAACACAGGTTGACACATACTTGTGTGCTAGGCTTTGTTCAATAAAAAGAATGTATTTCCCTCGTATTTGTAAACTCCTCACAATTTTAATTATACCATTCCTAAAAAAACTTTACATAATTACCTAAAACAATGCATAATATTAATTAAATTAAGGTAATTTAAATGGAAAATATAACAAAAAACTAAAAAAATATATACAATTTTTATTTATATCAAATATGCCATCGCTTAGTGTAAAACCCAAAACTTTTCCTTTCACGTGTCTATAAAATTTCATTTCGTGTGAATGGTACTTCCAGGTGAATGTAAATTTTATTTTTGCTAAAAGATGAATTGGGGACCCAACCCTGAATGATTTGACAATACTTGAGACAAGTATTAAAGTCAAATGATAGTCGAAAAATATTGTAGTTGACTAGTATAGAAATGAACCAAAAATAAATTCAATCAGGTGGATTTATGATAGATCAAGATTAACCTTGTTTTAAATTATCGTGGAGTAAATTGGAAGCATTTTCAAGTTGAAACATAAGGACCTAAACCAAGTAAACCAAGCGTGAGAGAATCAGCCATAGTTAAAGATACTTAAAAGTAAATCGATCAAACTTATATGTTGATATGTTTAGGTATAACATGTTAATAAGTGGATATGAAACTTCTGCCGAAATTGGACAGATTTTTCTTAAGCCACTTAATTATTTTGTACAAAAAATAATACATTTATATGTGAATAAGCCTTAAGTGGCAATTGTCACGTACATGAAGAAGTTCTTATTATTTTGGAGCAAGAATGCATGAAAACCTCATGCTACCACGTTTACGAAGGAGTAGATGTGAGGGATACAAAATTCATTACATGAGAGACCAATTCATGGTGTAGACATGTCATTTTGGTGAGAATAAAATCAGAACAATTTGTTATATTTAGGGGACAAGAAGTGCCTTAGATGATGTAAGGAGTTAAAGGATTAATTCAACAAAGATGGTAAGAGATAATATAATGAACATTTTTTTGGATTGGACAGCCCTCTTCAACGTGTAGCTTGTACAAAGATGATGCAGGAGTTGCTCCACCTTCATTCCAATGAAGATTTACTTCTCCTTTGGACCAAAAATGATGATGAATAATTGTAGCTGCTCCCTTCACATATAGATATTCCAAGTTACTACCTTTAGGAACTAATTTCTAGATGGTGCTTAAGCCTCCAACCGTGGACATCACCTTCATCAACACTAACTACATGTAAGGAAAAGATGGACAGTATGTTACTGCCTAATTCTGGTATGCTAAATCACTCTTGTCCATCCTATTTAGCTGGTCACGTGAATGCTTAAGTTGGGAACATGAATTCCCTTACTAATTGCATGAATGTTTGAGCTGATTGCATAGTTAAATGAAAAGAAAAACAATATGGTAAATGGAGAGAAGAACAACATGTATATCCATATCTTATGTATGTTATTCAATGGTTATTAATTGGCAGTATGTGGATACCTTATATGTGGCCCAATGGTTGTTCAATGGCAGCAAGTATGTTGTACATAGTTTAATGGCTCAATGCAAGGAAAACAACATGTATACACTATATATGTTATTTATATGGAAAGAAGAGAACATGTATAAATTATGGACATTGTTCAATGGTTGTTCAATAGTTGAATGAAAAGAAAAACGTAATTTTAATCTTACTAAATGCTAAGATTTTGGCTAAGCCCTTTGTCATAAAATTTGTAAAACAAGGTGGTAAGTTATGGATGTACTTGGTAGGTTTTAGGAGCCCTTCAAGGGTCTTCCTCATAGCTGAGTAAGACAATAAATTTTTCTTGTCACTGTAGACTCAGGACTAGTAAAGGAAAAGCACCAAACAAGTGACGGTGGTTAATGATAAACGATAAACTATGAGTGTATCTTTAAATTGATTTTGTAAAGATGGTTTTTACCTTACTATGAAAAGTATGTTTACGAATAATTTCATTAGTGCTACTACTTGAAATTAAAAGTCAATCTTCATGAGATTTACATATGCTTTGATTTAGCATTGAATTGAGATTTTGGATGCACTTGGAAGCCAATGAGATGTACACATGCTTTGAGTTGGCATTAAATTGAAATTTGCATATGCTTTAAATTGGCATTGAAATGGATTTTGAACATGATTTTAATTGCTATTGAAATGAGGCGCGCTCATGTATTAATTGTGGTTTAGCCTATGGTATGCCGTTAGGTCTTTATATTTATGATTATATCGATCAGAGTATGCCCTAAAGTTGATGGTTGTGTTTGGGGGCGTCTGTCACTAACATGGGTGGTGTTGTGTTTGTTAGTATGTCCTATGAACGCCCTCTGCATGTGTGGAGAATATGTTATGCTAGCACTTTTACGGATAAGTGATGCAGAACTAGCTTTGTAACCACTGATTTATATGTAGTTCTAGCATCGTTATGGGTAAGCGATGTAGCACTAGCTTCATAACAATCGGTATATATAGGTTAACCAAGTATGGGTAAGCGATGTAGAATCAGCTCCGTGGCCTTACACCTAAGGGTACTAGATGACAAAGAAAATTTGTGATGGGTATAATTTAAAAAAAAAGAAAGAAAGTTAATGAAAGTATTGCCTTCACTATTTACTTTACAACAAAAGAGGAACTTGATTTCAAAAAAATATGTATGTTTTATTTTACATGTGCATTGATCTTATAAAAAGAAAAAAAATGTGTTTTGTAAGAACATTGGTTGTTACTTGAAAAGAAAATAAATTATTTTTCTTTTATGGAGATCAATATTTTTAATGGAAACCAATAACACTCATTGAACTTGTTTAACTCGCACTCTATTTTATAGTTTTTTAAAATAAAACCTCCCAAGTATACGCTTAGGGGCTTCAGTAGCAGGGACTCCACCTCACGAGTAGTCAACTTCGACACATGCTATTGTGTAGGCATTTTTTTTGTCTTGTACATATTTTTGAGAACTATCGCATATCCTTGAACATATTTTGGAATGTACATTTGTGTAAAGAATTGTTGTGTATAAAGGTTTTTAAGTGGAATGCATGATTTTGTTTTAGCTTTTCAAAATTTACTGATGTAACTATTTGAGACTGCATGTGAGTGGATTTGAAGTCCACAATTTAGAGTTGAGAAATTGATGTGATAGTAAAAGTGTTTTGAACTTTTACAGGGACTTTGAAATTTTTTGGATGTCAAAATACAGCCGTTGTGCTGCCGAAATTTTTAATAAATTGAAAAACAAAACTCCATCACAATAATCCAGAGCGCTCATATCAGCCTAACTACACCGTTTATCAACTACCTAGGTCTCTAATTACTCACACTAACTTGCAATTCGAAAGTTATCTTCAATACTATACCTAAACCGAGTACTTAAAGCATTATTATGATCACTTGAATTAGCCATTTCTTTTAAGGTTTTGGGTTGACAGAAAGGTCAGATTTTGACCAAAAAGATGAGTACTTAGAGTTTGTTTGTTTGTTTTGATTTGAGTACTTAGCATTATGATTGTAGTTTTTAGGAAATTTTCTTAGTGGATGAGAGAAAAAGAGAGATTTCTAATAAGGAGAAGAAAAAACAACAAATTTTTAGAGCTCAAGGACACACTAAAGATTTTATTATTCAGTTCTGACTTAACTTTCAAGGAGGTTGGTACTAGAGTTTTGAAGATATTTTCTAGATGTCTCTTCTTATGTTAAACTGGAGATTTTCTTTGGAGACAAATTCTTAATTCTAAAAATTCTATTTGCCAAGATTGTGTTCATTTCGAGATTTTCATATTAAACTTTTTTCTTTTGTTATTTTTGAAAACATTGTATGTAAAGGGGTTAATTTACGTTGCCAAAGATCTTTGGAGTGATGTGAATTCCTTTTCTTTCTTTTTTGATAATATTTTCGAATTGATAATCAAATAACACGGTTAAAAAGAAAGGAAGAAAAACTATAGTTTGTGCTTGATTTGATTTGTAGTGGGAATTTTTTGTGTTTGTGCATTTTCATCTACAAAGCATCTCACTTCAACGCCAATGCCATCAAGAAGAGAATATTCCAAGAACAGGATAAAAGTTCGGCAGTCGTAAGTGCCATCAATAAGAATCTTTCTTTCCGTTGCATATTTTTCAACTTTTATAAAAATATGCTACGGAAACAAAGAGCTGAATTTGGTATCAACGTTGGCTCTAAAAGAAATTTAAGAAGTCGAAACATAAGAACGGATAATGTCTAAATTTTATTTTATATATAAACAGGAAAATTACATTCAATATAGCATAAAAATTATATATATATGAGATACATTTCGTAGTTTAACACGTGATAGTTGTCCTAAAGTAATATTAATTTTCAAAAGATAAAAAGGAGAGTTACACTCAGTAAAATTTAACAAGTTAAAAAATTATAGTGAAATTTAGAGTTACTCTTGAGATAAAATTATCTACTTAAAAAATTAAGAAAAATTGTTAATTATTACTAAACTCAAATTATTTTGAAATTTATGCACATTAAGGGTCATTCTACTATACAATAAAACTATATATTTAATGATTTTAAATATATAAAGAAAGCATTATACATTAATGCATAAATACATATTTATTAGATGTGAAGGTACCTTCACCTATATGGAAAAATTCTCAATTGTTAATATAATTTAATAATGTTGATAGTTGTATGTTAAATATTACAATAAAGCACTCACACACATATGTTAGCGGAAATAACAAATATAATTAAATTGGAACCACCTATTTGAAAGTAAGGCGTCGTGAAAAATCACTGACTAAGTTAAAAATTCCCCCTCTACGGTGAAAATTCCCCCTCTACGGTGCAGCAGGACAATGGAATCCAATCCTAGGACTAATGCCTTCTCCACCAAATTTAGTGTACTCCAAAGGGAAGAGTTAGGAACTGTCTCCGTGAATGCAAAAGAAAAGCAAAAGAATAAAGTAGATATGTGCGACAAAATATGGAAGAAAATAAGTGCGTAAGGTGTTTGTATGTATAGTGTTGTATGGAGAGAACAAGAAGATGCGTGATTGTGGCATAAGAGAGAATTTGTGTGTAAAGAAATATGTCTATAGGAAGGAGCGTTGTATGGAGAAAACTGAAAAAGCAAGCATGACAACGTGAGAAGAAGTGGGTGAAACGCAAATGTGAGAGTCGTATATATATATAGAGGAGAGCATTATATGTTAATCAAGACATAATGAAATACATTAACGTATTATGGTGAACGTTGCATAATAATGGAGGTAATAACGACATAAACATTATTGATAAAAGACATTATGAACGTTAATAATAATAAAGGGATGAACATTATAGTAACTAATAAGCATGCTATCCACATAAAGAGTTATGTTCACATAACCATTGATATCAGATTTCACGTAAATACAAAAATCAAAATCACAAGAGGTGAAACCATGTTTGAAAATCTCACTTTCAAATATCTCATGCCACTATTTGGGAGCTTGTTTAATTCCCTACAAAGACTTAACCAACTTACACACCTTTTGTTATTGACCAGGCACTTAACTCCTCAGGCTGAACCATATAAATTTCCTAATCTAGATCACCATTCAAGAAAGTTTTCTTAACATCCATTTGGTGCACATAAAGCTTACATACCGAGGCAATAGCAATCAACATCCTTAAAGATGCAATTTTAGTAATAAGAGAGTAAGTGTAAAAAAAGTTCAAACCTTCCTTTTGTTTAAAACCTTTAATCACAAGTATTGCCTTGAACCTCTTAATGGTTCCTTCAGGTCTTAATTTCTTTTTGAAAATCCACATACACTCTAAAGGCTTACATCCTCGAGGTAGATCAACTAAAACCTAAGTTTTATTAGACATGATTGGCACTAATTCACTATCTATGGCTTCCTTCCAAAACGTAGCATCCACATATCGCATTACTTTCTCATGAGTTTTAGAATCTTCCTTAATAATATAAGTTACCATAAAAACATCATCTATCTCCTAAAGTTTTTTCACCAAAAAGGAAGTAATAAAGTCAGAACCAAAACTAGTGGGCACTCTAACTCTTTTGCTTCTCTTTAGTTCAACAATTTCCTCTTCCTCTATATCATCGTTGGTAGAAGAATTAGGGACAAATTCTCTAGGGAGACTTGCACACTCACTTTCATAGGAAATATATCCTCGAAGAACATTGCATCTCTTGAATCCATAATTGATCCATAAGTGCTAGACCCTCTTCCTTAACCATAAATCTATAGGCAACCCTATTAGAGGCATATCCCATAAAAATTGAATCAATGGTCTTAGGCCCAATTTTCTCCCTCTTATGTTCAGATAGAGTAACCTTAGCAAGACACGCCCACACTTTCAAAAAATGCATATTAGGTAGATAACCTTTCCAAATTTTATACGACGTTTGATCTAATTTTTTATGAGGGACTCTGTTTAGAACATAATAAGTTGAAAGAATAGCTTCCCCCTCATAAAATCAGGTAATCCTGAGGAAATCAACAATGCATTCATCATGTCCTTGAGTGTTTGATTTTTTCTCTCGGCTATTCCATTTTAGTCAGGTGTATAAGGGGCTGAAAGCTCATGAATAATACCAAATTTTTTCACAAAATTAGCAAGGAAATTAGTACTATACTCACCACCTCGATCATACCTTAATCTCTTAATTTTCCTTTCCAATTGGTTCTCAACCTTAGTTTGTATTTCATAAATGTTTACTCTGTATCACTTTGATTTTTCAATAAGTAAATCTTAGTAAATCTAGAACAATCATCCACAAAGATAATATAATATCTCATACCTCCTTTGCTTATACAATTCTTAAAATTACCCAAATCCGTATGCACCAAGTTTAACAATTATAAATCTCTTTCGGTCACTGATTTAAAAGGTTTCTTAAAGTGTTTAGCTTCAATAAAAATTTGACAATTTTCTATTTCATTAGTTATCTTAGGCAATAGTGTAAGCTTTGCATCCTTTTAATTGACCTCACATTCATATGCCAAGTCTCGAGTGCTATAGGTCTAGAGGCTTAGCAATATAAGCAGAAGAAGTAGATGCATTCATTTTAACATCAAGTAAAAATAAGCCCTCATTATAAAACCCTTTTCCAATAAAGTTCCCATTCTTAATTAGAACTAGCTTATCAGAATCAAAGGTCAGTTTAACACCTACTTTGTTAAGCAATGCACCAAAAATCAAGTTTCTACGTACATCAGGAACAAATAAAATATTTTCTAACACCAACACTTTTCCAAAAGTGAGTTTGAGAGTGACCTTCCCAACTCCTTAGATAGGAACTTTATTGGAGTTGCCAATGTATACAAAATCACCATCAGCAGCATCATTCAACTCCTTGAACAAGTCCTTGTTGGTGTAGATGTGGCGTGTGGCTCCTGTATTAATGATCCACTCGACCAAGTTTCTAGTAAAGTTTTAATTTTGGATACCACAACAAAATTCTTATGGTTACCTCATTGGTATCCCTTCTGGTTTCCTTTCCTGAACTGTCGTGGTTTTTATCCTTAACCCTTCTTCTTATGGTTGATTCTAGCTTAGCAAAGAGCTGTAGGATGGCTTGGCTTGTGGCACCACCAACAGTCACCATCAATTCTTTTGCGTTTAAAATGATAATGCTTATTATTTTTTAAGGACTTTTTTTTTCCACCATTCTTATTGAACTTACCTATATTTCTATGTTCTATCACATGAGCCTTAACAGTAGGGACAAGGGTGAGTGATTTGGTTTTATCTTGTGTACGGTTGGCATCCTCAATCTTTATATACCTTATCAACTCCTGAAGCTTCATGTCTTTCTTCTTACGTCTCAATTGGTTTTCATACTCATTCCATGATGCAAGCAGTTTCTTAATAAGGGCATTAGCTTGAAATAGCTCACACATGTTTATACCCTCAGCAAGGATTTCGACAACTAGGTTTTCATAAACATGTAATTAGTCTATAATGGGCTTATCATCAACAACGGTAAATTTTAACCACCTAGCAACCACATATTTCTTAGTACTAGCATCATCCATCCCATATTTCACTTCTAAAGCATCCCATATTTCCTTAGTAGATTGTACTTATAGTAGAATTTCCTTAGTAGATTGTACTTATTGTAGATATCGAATAAAGGTTATCATATGGTTGAGCAACAGTCCCCTAACGATACGATTATCCTTTGCTGTCTTAGGGTCAGTATTGTCACTAAGAATCTCTTGAAACAGTACATAATTGATTTCATATTGTTGAAAGTAAAATAAAATTTTCTCAGACCATTGTCTAGAGGCTCTAATCTAGTTAGGTCATGTATTGTTGGGACCCGATCTCGAGACCGGACCCTAACCGGAATTATTGTCCAACATGTATAATCCTCTAGGTTACATTGATAGGGGCAGAACCTATGTGGAGAACAGTAAGTGTAGAACCTACGTTGGTCTCATTTACAGATGACATATTAACCCAAAAGCAGAAATGTCTCCCATAAAATAATCAAACAATACGAAGAAAATAGCACCGTATTTTGACTTCTATCAAAATAAATTGTAGTAGTAAAATCGCAATAATTTCTAACAAGCAGTAGCAATGCAATAATAATTTTTTAACTTAGATTGTTAGTGGAAATAACATATATAATTAAATTGGAATGACTTATGTAGCATCCCACTCCCGCAAGACCCGAACCCGACATCGACGGTGATATCCGAGTCCGTGACCCGCGAGGGTGGCATGTTAGAGCACTCAGACCAAATTTAGTATAAACTTTTTATTTTGAAAACACTAACATGTGCGAGAGTCCGTTTCCAACGTGGGCCAAAAAAATTTAAAAGTAGATAAAATATTGTTTTCAATACATTACAATCAATACAGTTTCAATGGCCACTTAGGGTCCAAGTTCATTCATTACCCCTTTCAGTTACAAACCAATCCATTTTGGACCGTTGGGGGCCCCATTTAAATACACAAATCGCATACAATCATTTCCAATTGGCATCAATTGATATAAACAGAAATATCCGCATTTAATCAATCCCATTTACAACAATTCCCATACTTCCTCACTTATTACAAACTGAAATATTCAAATACATACTGTACAAAAAATTGCGGAATACACTTTATACAAAAATAGGAAAAATCCTAATGCAGACGCGAACTGATCCCAAACTCTAACTTTCCCCTATGGGCAGTAAGTCTACTCCCGTTGCATAACGGGGTATTCTTCTGAAACCTGAAAAATAGATGCAAATTTTGGGTGAGTTTTGCAAACTCAGTGAGTGGCCATCATTGATGGTTCACCCAGTCACATAACACATAATTGCATTCCCATCATGTCACATGTCACATTTCACATTCACTATCACACTTCACATTCATATTCAATACAATTTCAAAATCACATTCAATACAATTTCCCATTCACATTCAATACAATTTCCCATTCACATTCAATACAATTGAAATCAATCATATTATGCACATGTACATGAGACCCACTTTCCATTTATTACTTTGTTGTGACCGAGTGCCTAAACTGTCCCGTATCTATTGGATATCGGGCTCATTGATAACTGTCCCATATAGGGCTCATTAAACGTTGAGCCTGAGGCTCTGAATCACTTTTGAGCTCGAAGCTCATTTTCACTCGTTGAGCTTTAAGCTCTGATCGTTGGCTACTCTGGTCACAACTATCATTATATTTTATGCATTCATGATATGGAATGCAACACTCACATTTGCATGACCTCATTCAATCATTTTCCCATGTCATCGGACCTTAGTCCGGCATTCAACATTAAAGCTGAGAAATCACACTTTCATTCATATACAATTGTGCATTTAGAACAAATTTAACAATCACATCATGTACACTTAGTTCATCCAATTCACATTCAATGAGCACTTCAATATCCAAATCAATTATCTCAATCATCGGACCTCCTGTCCGGAACCCATCATAATCAATCACAATCAACATAACTATTCAATAATCATTCAGTTTATAACATAACCAAATAAACCATAAAAGAAGACCATCTAGGTCTACTCACAGTACGCTCCAGATTAGCATTTGCTTTCATGATCCGGAAACGTCTAGCTGTGGACGTTCTATCCTGT
>JAOSBP010000003.1:23293478-23314029 GCA_027563825.1 Erythroxylum mucronatum
GGTATCCATACCCAAAATCACATCTAAACCCTGCATCTTCAAGGGCATTAGATCCACCACTAACTGATCTTCTCCAACATAGATCTCACAATCTCTAAAGACTTGACTAATCACAAAGCATACCCATTTAACCATTAATACAGAACACTAAATTTATGCAACATACTTATCAATGCCTCTTCTCTTCCCTTTTCTTAACTTCCTTCGTAAAAATCACAAAATCCTAAATCAAAAGGGATCTCAAAATTGGAAAACCTAAGGAAACAAAACATGAAATTGATCCTTGAACAACCATTCCCATACCTTTCCTAAGCCATTTGAACCAAAACCCATCACAAATATACCAAAGATTTGAAAAACTCACCTTAAATCTTCACCCACGATTTTTGCTTCTTTGACTCTAATGGAGAATTAAATCTTCCCCTTTCCTTTTCCTTTTCGAAAAACTCTTGAAAATCCTACTTGAAAATCAAGAAAAGATAAAACCTAGATTTCCCTTCTTTCCTCTTTCTTTTTCTCTTCACCGAAGTCTCTCCACTCTTATTCTATTTCTCTTCTATTTTTTTCTAAGCCCCGCGACAGCTCTATTCTTCTTCTATTTCAACAAACCCCACTTCACATGTTTTCCCCTTTTTACCCTTCATTTAAGTGATCTTTCCATTTTTGCCCTTCTGTTGTCTTGAAAAACTGACATCTTGACTCCTTATTTTGATCAGGTAAATGAAACAATTTGACAATACTTCCTTCTAGAAAAATGTTCCTCATTGTCTTAAGTTTCTAACAACACCAAAAATGCTCAATTCGGTTTAGAAACGAAGAAGTTATGGCCAAAACACTTTCAGACTAATACTAGACCAAGACTGAACACTACACCTAACTTCACTCCAGAAATTAAACATCTTAGAGACTGAATTGGAATTCGATTCCTTCAGAACACTTGTAGATCCATGTCTCTAGTTTAATTAGCAATAATAATCAACTCAATCGGAGCTCTATAGCATAAGATATCTCCAAATTACTGAAGCATGTTTAGAAAATATCCAACTCATACTCTTTTGATCGATCCTCCTATTTTGATTCGATCGATCTTTCTCAATTGATCTCAAAACAATCATAAATTTTCATGGAAAGATAGAGGGAAGTCTTAGAAATCCAACGCTTTAAAAATTAGATTGATCGGAAGTCGGACGAAAAAGTTATGGCCAAAAGAATAGAGGGAGGTTGGAAACGGCAAGAAAAATCAGGGATTGGCCGGAAAATCAGAGATCAGCCAGAGAATCAGAGATCTGCCAGAAAAGTCAGAGATCGATCAGCCAATCAGAGATCAGCCAGAAAACCAGAGCTCGCTCAATCGATCGACCAGCGCTCGCTCGTTCGCATGCCAGCGCTCGCTCGCTCAATCGGCCAGCACTCGCTCGCTCGGTCGGCCAGCGCTCGCGCTCCAGACGCGCGCTGGGCTGGCCAAGCACAATGTCAGACCAATATTCTTTTTTTTAACTTTCATATCTTTTGACTCATAACTCTAAATTTTACAAACGTGGTATCAATTTAAAGATAAAAGAACGCCCTACAACTTTCATGAAGAACTTAAAAACCAATTCGGCATTTAAAGGGGTCAAAATCTCAATCAAAGTTACTGCCTAAAAATGTCATCCTAAAACAGCAACACGACTTCCAAAAAAATAATAACTTCCTATTCCAAAGTTCAAAAATTCCATACTTTATATCAACGGATAGAAAAAAATATAATCTACAATTCTCATGAAGACCCTAAGAACAATATCTAACTTTATGAGGGTCAAAATATCACTCAAAGTGTCTGTCCTGGAAATAAATTCTAAACAACATCAAAACTTCGAAATATCATAACTTCTAGGCCCGATATTGAAAAATTGCGTACTTTATGGCGTTAGAAAGCTGGAAACATAAGCTACAACTTTCATTAAGACCACTTTAGCTAATTCCATCTAGACCAGTACAGATTTTCCATTGAAGTTTCTGAACACCATTCCTACACTTAGGATGACTTATCAACACATCAACTTCACTTACCAACACATCAACTTCACATATTCCCCCACTACCACATACTCTTCATCCAATTCATCTCAAACACAATTCAAATCTCTAACATGCCATTCCAAAGCAAATACTCAACAACAAACTCAACAAGGAATAACATGCTCATACACATTCCTTTTTCGCAAAGTCATACACAATCTTACACAAAACACCCATTTCATGTATTAACCTCAAAGTATCATTGCAATTGCTCCAATTAACATTACCCAAATACAACATTAAACACCACTAATTCCTCATTTAATTTCATTTAATAAATCAAATTTTCAAGAAAAAGTTTGGGGTCCAACACAAGCTCCTCAAGGTTTTGCTCTTCCCACATTTTAGAAAAAGTGTCTAAGGGGGAGAGGTATCCACACTCTTATAAGACATACTTTGTTTCCCTCTCCAACCAATGTAGGATCACATAATCTACCCCTTTAGGGCCTAGCATCCTCGTTGGTACAACGGGTCGGGAGCTAGCTTTGATACCATTTATAATAGCCCAGACCACCCGCTCACAGATATTGTTCGCTTTGGGTTTCCCCTCGAGCCAAGACCCTCACGGTTTTGCTCTTCCTTTACCTAGAAAAATGCATCTATGGGGAAGAGATATCTGTACCCTTATAAGACGTACTTTGTTCTCCTCTCCAGCTGATGTGGGATCTCACAATTTACCCCTCTTAGGGACCAACGTCCCACGCTGGCACAACGGGTTAAGAACCGACTCTGATTCAATTTTTAACAGCCCAGACCACCTGCCTATAAATATTATCGACTTTGGGTTGCCCCTCACGGTTTTACTTTTCTCCCTCTCGAAAAAACGTATCTTAGGGTGAGAGGTATCTATACCCTTATAAGGCATACTTCGTTCCCCTCTCCAACCGATATAGGATCTCACAATCAACCCCCTCTTTGGGCCCAACGTCCTACACTAGCACAATGAGTCAGGGACTGGCTCTTATACCATTTGTAAGAGCCTAGACCACCCGTTCACAGATATTGTCTACTTTAGGTTGCCCCTCGGGCCAAGCCCCTCATGGTTTTGCTCTTTCCCCTTTTGGGAAAACGCATCTAATGGGGAGAGGTATCCTTACCCTTATAACATGTATTTTGTTCCCCTCTCTAACCGATATGGGATTTCATAATCCATCCCCTCTTAGGGCCCAACATCCTCGTTGGCACAACAGGTAGGGAACCGGCCCTGATACCATTTGTAATAGCACAGACCACCCGCCCATAGATATTGTTTGCTTTGGGTTACCCATCGGGCCAAGGCCCTCACTGGTTTGCTCTTCTCACACCTGGGAAAGCACGTCTTTTGGGGGAGAGGTATCTATACCTTTATAAGGCGTACTTCGTTCCCCTCTCCAACCAATGTGGGATCTCACAATCCACCACCTCTTAGGGCCTAGCATCCTACGTTAGCATAATAGTTTAGGAACCTAGCTCTGATACCATTTGTAACAGCCCAGACCACTCGCCCACAGATATTGTCCGCTTTGGGTTGCCCCTAGGGCCAAGATCCTCACGGTTTTGCTCTTCTCACACTTGAAAAAACGCATTTATGGGAAAGAGGTACCCATACCCTTATAAGGCTTACTTCGTTCCCCTCTCCAACCGATGTGGGATCTCACACTCCACCCTCTCTTAGGGCCCAACGTCCTCGCTGGCATAACGGGTCGGGAACCAACTCTGATACCATTTGTAACAGCCCAGACCACCCGCCCATAGATATTGTTCACTTTGAGCTGCCTATCGGGCCAAGGCCCTCACGGTTTTGCTCTTCCCTCACTTAGGAAAACACGTCTTTAGGGGGAGAGGTATCCATACCCTTATAAGGCGTATTTCGTTCTCCTCTCCAACCGATGTGAGATACTGTGAGGGTCTTGGCCTAATGGGCAACCAAAAGCGGACAATATCTGTGGGTAGGTAGTTTGGGCTGTTACACACTAGACACCCAATCTCTCAATTGTTTACTCAATGATGAGTATCTTTTATTTGTAGTTATATTTATGCACCTTCACCTTCTTAGGCAATATTTATTGGTTCTTCACTTTCTTAGACGAATTATCAACCAAATTACAACTTAATGTTCAAAGCATCAATTTTGAAAGCACAATATAATGTTCAAATTCTTAACAAAATCACAACATCAAGTTCAAATGCTCATCCAAATCATAATATAATATTTAAATTATTAATGAAATCATAATATAATCTTAATATCCTCAACCAAATGACAACTCGATGCTCAAACATAGTTCAATATGTTGATTTACCATCATCAACCTGAGATTTTGTTAGAGATAATTTTTTCCCTTATTTTGACAACTTATATCAAGATGTTATAATTTTGAATGAAAATATTTTTTTCCTCTCAAAAGTTGCTTTCTCCTTATATCAAGATGCTATAATTTCTTTCTTTAATTATGTGTTCTTATCTCCTAACCAAAACTTTGCTTTTAAATAAAAAAACTGATGACTGTCAATCTATTAAAAATATTACAAAAATATAATCTAACTATAATCGATGGTTATAATATAATCTAAGCAGAATGCACTGCAAAAATATCAATGTATGGATTTTATACCTCAATCGATGATTAAACCAATACCTCAACCCAATAAAAACATAAATCAATGATTACCTATACAATCAAACCACAAACAAAAACCCAAATGATAAAATCAGTACACAAAACCCACTTATCTCAATCGATGATTAAACAAAGATGCAAAAGGAAGAAGGGAACAAAAGCAAGTGAAGGAAGAAAGGAACCGAAGCACGCGAAGCATGCAAAGGAAGAAGATGGATGCAAAAGGAAGGAGATGGATGGAGAGAAGGGAACTGAAGCATGCACGTACGGCGATAGCGACAGAGAACTGGCGATAGAAGAGAAAACGAAAGAGAGGAGAAAATGAACATCGACAAGGGGTAGGTAGGTTAGACACTTAACCAAAATGACATCATTTGGTGTTAAACCAGACGATGTCATTTTTGATTTATTGAAAACATTGAAGCTAAAACTAACGACAACGTTTAAGTTTTAATTTTATTGATAGAATTACTTTTCTGTTAGTAAATCACTGACGGAATCCAGTCTTGTTGATATACTAAGACACTTATTTTTTTCACGAAACATTCCCAACAAATTTACTGACGAAATGGCTATTCCATCACTATATTCCAACGAAACATTTGCTAGGATAATTTCCCTTCATCTTTAACAACAAAAAACTTGTCCATCGTTAAATCCAAATCTTTATGTCAATTTTACCGACAGAAATTGATTTTCTGTCACAGATTTCCTACAGTATTTTTACCTTCAGTAATATTCCATTGGTAATTTGTAATTTTCTTGTAGTGATATCAACTGTAGTAGTAGTAATTCAGGGGGAGCACTTATAAAAATACAAAGTCTACATGATATCTATGATGCCACAGAATAAGCACAGACAACATTTGATTACTCATTGTTTTTTTTAATGGTAGAGTGTGATCCATTAACATATGAAAAGGCTATTAAAGATGAGAAATGAGAAAAGGCCATGAATGAAGAAATTGTTGCGATCAATGAAAACAACACATGGGAACTAACTAATCTTTCGAAAGTACACAAGGCAATATAAGTCAAGTGGATACAAGAAAAAGACTAATCAAGAAGAAAAGGATGAAAAATACAAGGAAAGATTAGTCTCTAAAGGCTATAAGTAGAGAAAAGGAATTGACTATGAAGAACTATTTCCTCTTGTTGCAAGAATTGATACTATTAGACTTCTTATAGCACTTGCAACATAAAATAAACAGAAGATTTATCATATGGACTTGAAATAAACTTTCTTGAATGGATACCTAGAACAAGAAGTCTACATCGAGTAGCCACAAGGATATATTAAAAAAGGACAGCAAGAGAAAGCCTATTATTCGAAGGAAACATTATATGGATTAAAGCAAGCTCCACGGGCTTGGAATATAAGAATAAATACTTCAAAAGGAATGGTTTTGCAATAAGCCCATATGAGTATGCCTTATACACAAAGAAAAATCAAAATGGAGATATCATGATTGTGTGTTTATACGTGGACGATACGATCTTCACAAGAAATGATCCGAGTATGTTCAGTGATTTTAAGAAAGCTATGACTAAAGAATTTGAAATGACAAATACTAGTGAAATGTCATGCTTTCTTGAAATAGAAATAAAAAAGGGAGATGGAATATTTATGTCACAGAAGAAGTATGCGAAATAAATACTAAACAATTTTAGAATGAAGGCTTGCAAGCCAATGGCTACCCTAACAAAACCAGGTGTAAGATTGAGAATGAATTCAAATAAAGAGTAGGTAAAGTCGACATTGTTCAAGAGACAAGTCAGAAGTCTGAGGTACTTGACTTTCACACACTTAGATATTATGTATACAGTTGGATTGGTGAGTAGATATATGGAGAAGCCAAAGCAAGATCACTTCATTGCAGCAAAAGAATTTTAAGATATATTAAAGGTACAATAAATCATGGTCTATTTTACACACATTCTTAAGATTTAAAGTTGAATGGTTATTCAGATAGTGATTATGGTGGAGACTTAGATGATAGAAAGAGCACCTCTGGATATGCATTTCGAATTAGATCAGTAATATTTTCATGGTCATTAAAAAAGCAATAGATAGTTGCTCTCTCGACGTGTGAGGCCCAGTATATTGCTTCAACAGCATGTACATGTCAAGCAATATGGTTGAAGAATATTTTGAGTGAGTTATATAATCCACAAGAAGGTCCAATTACAATATACATTTATAATAATTTTGTTATATCACTTCCAAAAAATCCAGTGTCACATAGCTGAAGCAAACATATAGACACAAAATATGATTTTATTTGAGAGCAAATGAAAGACAAAACTATAGAACTCATTTATTACAAAACTGAAGATCAACTTGCAAATATTTTTACAAAGTCGTTGAAGACTTATGTATTTCACAAACTCAAAGAAATGCTTGGCATGCAAAGTTGGGTTTGAGGGGGAAAGTTAGAAGTCAAACTTGATGATATTCTTAATTCTTCTAGAGAAAAGAAGAAAAAATCAACTTGTATTATTAGGTGTGTGCTAGCTGTAACTTCGTTTATTATAGTAGTGTTTTAATTGTTTTTTAGGATATTAAAGTTGGTGAATAGAATCGAATTTGATGGGTATAAAAGGGGATGTAAGGGTAGTGTTTTAGGAGTGAAGAAATAAGTGAAAAAAGTAGAGAAAAGGCAGAGAGAGGAACAAAAAAAAGAGAATAAGAGAGACAAGAGGTAGAGAACTGCACCTCAAAGTTTGTTACATCGTTTTTTATCAATATATATTGTTGTTTGTTTTATAGTACATTGTCTTTTTTTTCAACATATCACAAGTCCATACTGAATTGCTGGGGGAAATAAAAATAGCTGGGAAGGAGATACAACAATATGAGACATCATCAAATTACGGAGGGGATCCTAAATTTAGACAATTATGAATAGAGAGAGGGATTAGTACGTTGGAACGACACCACAATCATTTGATTCGATAAGGAACTACAAAAGAAACTAGTTTCCTTGAGTCATGTTAGCCTGCAAGGAGGCCATTCGGGAGTAACAGTTATGATCAAGGGGTTGCAAAATGTTTTAATTGGAATGGGATGAGTAAAGATATGAGAAACTACATAGAGGTATGCTCACTTGCTAAATGATTAAACATAAGAATGTGTAGTACCTTATAAAGCTTTAATCACTTCCCATAATAGAGGGTAGATGGGAGGATATAAGTATGGATTTCGTGGAAGGGCTTTCACCTTCGCGAGGAAGAATGGGGTTAATGCTAGTGGTGACCGATTTAGTAAATATGGCCACTTCATGTCCATTTATGGTGGACGTAGTTCAGTTGTTTCTTGATCACATTTTTAAACTACACAGGATGTCGGAGAGTATCATCAGTGACAGAGATCTAATTTTCTTTAGCAAATTTTGGAGGGAGTTCTTTAAGTTATAGGGGGTTAGTCTCATATTCTCTATTACATGCCATCCCCAGTTTGATGGACAAACTGAAGCTGTGAATCACATGCTAGAGACTTGCCTGTGTTGCTTCTATAGTGACGCCCACTATAAGAAAATTAGTAATTAGCGATGAAAAATTACCAACGAAAGAGAAACCGTAGCAACTTACCGATGGAAAATGATTTTTTGTAGGTAACATTGTCAAGAAAGATTACATTTGGCGATGGAAAAAGTATCCGTCGGTAAATATGAAGGGAAATTATCTTGGCAAATTTTTTAACGGAATATAACGATGATAAAAAATTCCCGTTGGTAAAGAAGGCGTGAATACTTGGCGGAATAAAAAGTTTTGGGTTTACCCAATGGAAACATTCCAGTCGATAAATTTCGTCTGCAAATTTTAGAGGTAAATGTCATCACTTCTTTTGGCTTCAACGTTTTTAATATAATGAAAATGACATCGTTTAATTTAACACCAAACGACGTCATTTTCCTACATATTTAACTTACCTGAAGACCCCCTCCCTCTCCCTTGCATTTTTGTTTTCATTTTTCCTCTCTCTATCGTCTCTGTCATTTTCCTCCCATTTCTCTATCGTCGATTGATCTTCTACTCATCGGCGTGTGTGGTCCTTTGTCTTCTCGGACCACTGTCATTGTGTCCTTCGACAGAGGCAAGCCATTTAGCCTTTGTTCTCTGTGATTTTTTGTATAACCCGTATTGGTATATATGTTCGAACCTAGGTGTTTTTGCGTTTATTTTGGATTGTCTATAATGTATTTGTGTTTGCAATGTTTTTCAAAATTTTAAGGAAGGAAAAAGACATGATTTGCTTAGGTTAATTGAGATGAATTTGTTATGCCTTTGAAGTGTTCGACGAAAGGTTTGAGTGGGTTCTTTAATGGTTTTCTCCTTGTTTTGAACGTCTATGGCTATTAAGGTTATTGCTTCTTCTCATAAACCATATTTCATGACCTTCTTTATCGGGATTGCTGTTGAGAAATCAATTATATGAGTTCAAACGATAATGAAACTGATGAAATAATCAATGAGATGGGTGTAATACGTGTATTAGTTGTTCAATACAATATTCTTATATAGTTTCAGCAATAGTGGAATTTACTATTAGTAAGTACGTGCAAGGGTGGGAAATATTAATTCAAAAGATGGGATATTATTCAAATTATGCTTTGATGCTAATATTTTACCTTGTGGTCGGAAGTGAAACAACATTTTTAAGCTTAACTTTTTGTTTCTCTCGATTGCTTCTTAGTTAATGGTTAATTTCATAATTGGATAGACAAGAAGTTATTCGTGTAAGTTTACAAATCAAACGTAAAAGGAAATCCCTCCCTAGTCCAACTTGGTACATTAATCTTAAAATATTTGATATTTTCCTACTGTTTTTATATCAATTTAAACGACAATTTAGCCTCGATGAATTAATTTCATTTAACATGTCAAATTAATTTTAATATATATGATTCTTTAAGTACTCATAATAACTTGAGGATTATAATACGATATATATGTTTAACCTACTGCGGTTATCTGTTTGTTAATTTGTATGTAGTTTGAGGAAACACATTTTGTATAAATTGGAAAAAGATGTAATGGAACTTGATTCAATGTGACAAATTGGCAACTGTGCACCATTCCTAACAAATACCACATTCTTACCCTTATTCATTATTAATATGAAGAGATGCAAAATTTTATTTTTACTAAATCTTTTACTAAAGTCTCTCTTTCTTCACTCAAGTTCTCCATTGGACCAAGTAATAATTTTTTTGACTAGATATTAATTTGAGATTTTAGTATGGTTTTTTTGAATCGAGTCCATCACCAAACTTAAATTTTGAAAATTGTGTATCCCCTTTTAATTGAGGCCAAAATAATTGTTTTCCTAATTAACTATGAAAATATAGAATCTAACAAACTGCTATTTTTATTTTAAACTATAAAAATAATACAAATAAAATATAATGAATTTTAGAAGTAAACTAAAGAAAAAGCTTTGAATAGATTTTTCAATTAGATGTCAAAATTAATTAGATAATTATTATTTCATTATAAGTAATTATCGCATGTTTTTTCATTTTTTTAGAAAGATTTTTTTGAGATTCTAAATTTGACGCGATCATTTATAAAATATAGGAGAGATAACCACGTATACATTGTCGAGACTTTGTTGGTGCGATACACAACATTGGTATATGACTACCTTATATTTCTGAATAACTATGTAGTTGTTGGTAGCAGTATTGGACATCACCTTAGGCAATGTCTATTTTAAAGCGTAATTCTACCAATAGACGTGGAGAAGTGGGAGGAGAGTCTTCCCGTACATATTGGAGGATCTATTACCCACTACTAGCATGCAGAGAGACTTGTAAGTATCTACACTTTATATTTATATTCTGATGTTTTAAATACTTTGATGTATTTCAATTTAATTTGATGTGTGAATTTTGGAATGAAAATATGTGTATTATGGAGAATGATAATATTATAAATTTCTGGTGCCATATACGGCTATATTGTTGAATTATTTTCTTTGTTCAACAAGGGGTAAATATCATTAAAAAAAAAGGAAATTCTGCCAAAATTTTTATAAATTATAGTTCACTTAAAACATTTTATTCTGATGCAAGAAAAGTATATGAGTACGAAGCCTACACCTTGTCAACTCTTTTTGCACACTAAGAAGTATGACGGTGTGATCTTCGTCAACACCAAATGTAGATAACTAAATGTATGTGAAATTTATGCGTTAATAGTAATGCTTAATAATTATCACTTACTAGCATAAATATTGCCTTCTGATAGGCCCAAATACAATAAAGCATTTAACGACAGTCTCAGCAGTCTGAAGATGTTGATGAGACTCAAACCTATGTTCATGTAGTGGGTGGTAGGGACCATCGTGAAAGGATATTCAGCTTAGGTTCATTTGCAAACACATGTTATTCGCAATCATTCACGTCCAGTATAACAGCATCTAGTAGGCAATCTGCACCCAATGAAGTCTATAAGCTTCGGAGCATAGTATAGACATTGACAACTCAGTTGTTACAGTAGTTAGAGTATATAACTCAGCTCCATAATGAGGTGAATGAGTTGAAGGGGAGGGGTAGTATCTCATCGCAGTAATCAGAACATCCACGATCATCAAATGAATAGCGTACTTGTAATCATTTCGTATGAATTACAATTACTTATTATGTACAAAATATTTTTTATTATCAATTAAGATAAATTTTACTTTATATCATCAATTAACTTTCTATTTTAACAAATTAAATGTAGAAACAAATCAAAATATTATGCACAAATAACTCATAACTGTTTAAATTATGCATCAACCATAAGATCATCAAATAAAATTTAATGATGGGAAATTAAAAAAAGTTCTAGTAAATTTACTGACAGAAAAATAAAGTTTGTCGATAAATTTTATTCGATTTATCGACAAATAACTAATAATCGTTAGTAATGTTGTTATTAACTAACCAACGGAATAACCTATTCCGTTGGTAACTTTACCGACCAAAGACATCACCGAATAATCGTTGATAATGTTCTCATTAACTTACCGATGGAATAACCAATTCCGTCTGTAACATTGCCAATGGACAAATCTTTATCGTCGGCAACTTTACTGACCAAAGACAGCATAGAATAATTGTCGGTAAATTTACCAACGAATATTCAGTGATTCGTAACAATTATTACCGACGAACGTTTCTCCAACGCCTTAGTCTGTCGGTAAATTTCGTTGCTATCTTAGTTTATTGATGCAATGTGTAGATTTTTTTATTGGTAATTTCTGTCACTAAATTTTATTTTTCTTGTAGTGGACCCGACAAGATGGGCATAGTGGGTCTCATTGGGTGACTTGTGGTATAACGCCACGTTCCACACGGCCATCAACTCAGCATCATTTGAACTATTATACAGTTACCCCTCCGGTGTACGTACTATACTTGGCAGGAGA
Source organism: Erythroxylum mucronatum (assembly GCA_027563825.1). Classification (NCBI taxonomy): domain Eukaryota; kingdom Viridiplantae; phylum Streptophyta; class Magnoliopsida; order Malpighiales; family Erythroxylaceae; genus Erythroxylum; species Erythroxylum mucronatum. The sequence continues at coordinate 23,305,560 of JAOSBP010000003.1, forward strand.
CTCCCAGAGTCTAATGGTCGATGAAATAATGGAGGACAGAGAGGTGGCGCTGACCTTATTGAATTTTCACCTCCAGAAACCCTAACACTAAATGAAGTAACAAGTGGCTCGCAAGAGGACCGACCGAGATTTTGAAGTAGGAGATATATAATGTTCCTCGAGCTTCGGTTGTACCAGAAACATTCCCTACAAAGGAAGAACTACTAAAAGTTATCACCTCGGTATTATGGCACCTACCCCATCGTGGAGTAAATAGGGCGAGTGCGAGTCGCTTATAATCTAGCCTTTGAGGCATTTTGGACTGGGGGATTGTGAAGCATCACAATTGTCCGATGACGCAAGTGTTGGTACAATGAATTGGTTGCTCACCAGAGGATGTAACTTGGGAGCCTCTATTTAAGTTACAGAAACGCTATATCGATGCTAACCTTGTGGACAAGATTTTTGAAGATGAAGTTAACAAACAAAAGAAAACGATGCAGAAACTTCCCTAAACAATCTAGTTTTATTTCTCTATAATGTTTGTGCTCGACAATATTACGTGTAGCAGTAGATGAAAGCCTGATGGGTCTATAACGTGTAACGAACCGATAAGTTACCCAGAATTAGTGATAACATTGTACTCTCTTTTCTCTTCCCTCTCATTCTCCTGTTCTGTAACGATCTTTTCTGCAGTCCTACACCCATTGTCGTTTTGCACACCAAACATATTGATACGGCCAACTTTGCAGTTGAAACCCAAGACTGAAATCTATCTTGAGATAGACATGACCTTGACGTGATTGAGACACTTTCTTCTAATATAAGGAAGCGTTAAGAACATATTCCACTAAACCTGTGATTTTCTTTTGAACTTAAATCAGGGAATTGAAGCATGTCCGAGAGTCTCTTTTGGTTGCGGCTAAAAAGAGAAACCTGTTGATGAATGGACTCACCAGGTTCCTGTTGTTTTGCTACTGTAACATTACTCTTTGTAAGGAGTATGGTCTCCAAAATCAAATCATAAAAATGGTCAACACATGGGAGTACTATATTGAGTCTCTACAAACCGTAGCCTGGCCCTGAGTAGCATGCGACAATTACCCCCTTCCCTTCCTTAAATAATTGGTCCCAGCCTCTGCATGTTTTCACGTGTCCTGCCATCTTCCGTGCCGTTAATTACACCATCATGACCGTCATCTACTGCATTGGATTCTTTATACGAACTCAATAAAATACAGTCCCCAATCTCACCACCTTCCTTAGTCCACAAACATTCCTCCTACATTTCTCCACCCCCCAAAAAAAAAAAAAAACTTCATCATGATCTTTTCTATTCATGTTCTCGAATTCATTTTAACTACTACTAAACTAGTAATTGATTAACATGGACATCTTCTTCCGATATTTTTAATAAAAAATACATTTGAGTTTTGACAAGATAGTGAAATTCGTTCCCTATGTTTCACTTCCTTCCAAAAGAGTGCTTGAGGGCTATCCTTTTCCTTGTATGACATGACAAAGTCCTTGATAGATGAGAGAGAGAAAGAGTTATGAGTGCGTATTTGGAGTTTTTGTAGTGTTGTGTGTATGCAAGTTTTGGTTTTGCCAATTTACAGTCGGAGAGAAAGTTTATACTCTAACTCTAGAGAGAAAGTCATCACCATAAACATAAAAACAATACAACTACTGAAAAAAAATGTTTGGAGGAGTGCCAGACCAGTTCCGTCAGTTCATAACTTCAAGAGCATCACCATCTCTCTCTAATTTCCCTCCTCTCCATGTCTCATCCACCACTCATCACTTCCCGAGTTTTGATCCTTACATCAGTAGTGTTACATCTTCTTCTCTGCAAGTTCCATTCTTGCAACCATTGCACCAATGTCCAGTACCAGCCACCAGCGAACAAGAAGAGAAAGAAGAGAACGGCTTGGCTGTTACGGGTTTTGAAGTTGGTGGCAACGGACTGATGCCCGAGTCAGTCGATCCATGGTCAAATGATGAAGTGCTTGCTCTTTTGAGGGTCAGATCTAGCCTGGAGAATTGGTTCCCTGAATTCTCTTGGGAACATGTTTCAAGGTACGATTCCATACATTTATATGTATACTAAGTTGGTCGTCTGTGCTTATATATGATTATTCTCTTCTTTCTTGTAATTTCTAGTGCTGCAAAGTAAAACATAGGAAAACATAAGAGGGGTTTTGTTTAGAACCATTTCTAGTTATGGAAAATTGTCAACTCCTCACTAAGTGAACGTGAGAATGAGATTACTGCAGGCAAATCCTTGAATGAATTAGTTGACCCAGAATTACGTATATGGATCTTCAGTCAGAGAAAGTAAGAGAGAGATAGAGAGACAGAAGGAAGCATTAAAAAAACACCATTTTCTGTGCTTTACATGATTCAAAGCAGCGAAACAGAGAGAATAAATGCTAATGATATATGGATGGTTTTGGTTTTGTACATTTATGGTGGGTGCAGGAAGCTTGCAGAGCTTGGTTTCAAAAGAAGCGCCGATAAATGCAAAGAGAAGTTTGAGGAAGAAAACAGGTACTTCAATAACAATATCAATTACAGAATTTTTACTGATCTTGGAGAGCTTTATCATGACGGTGATGATCATCAAAGCCCACAAGAGGTTTCTGGTGATGACAACAAGGACAAGAAGGTCGACAGGACAAATAGTGATGAAGAAGAAGACAAGGTGGGGCAGATTTTGGAAGAAGATTCAGTAGATGATCAGAGTGTAGCTGGGAACCCAAATCAAGACAATGAGAAACAGGTTGAAAATTTAAAGAGCAATAATAAGAAGAGAAAGAGACAGATCAAACAGAAGAAGTTTGCGATTTTCAAGAGCTTTTGTGAGGATGTCGTGAACAAATTAATGACTCAACAAGAGGAGATGCATAACAAGATTATTCGTGATATGATGAAGAGGGATGAAGAGAACGTTGCAAGAGAAGAAGCATGGAAGAAGCAAGAATTGGATAGGATCAACAAGCTTAGGGCAGACGAACAAGCTCTTGCAAGTGATAGACAGTCAACAATTATGAAGTACTTGAAAAGATTCACACCAATTGATTCTTCTGTCGAAAGCCTTGGAGAGAGAAGTGCTTACACACGAAATCTTGGTGAGGTATCAAACAGTTCCACTAGTGCTTCTACTTCATCTTCCTTAGTGTTTGCGCAAAACCCTACTGACAACAGTCAAGCAAATAACCCAAGTGGACTTGAATTGCAGGCCAGAAGCAATTTGGTCAATAGAAAAGCTAACCAAGCACCTGAAAACTTCAGTTCCAGTCCTATCTCAAGCATTCCAAAAGTTCCTAATGCATCAACCAAGGCCCTAGCTCTCGAAAACCCTAGTTATAAGAACAACCCAAACAACCAACTAGCAGCACAAAGTCCATTGCCAACAGATACAACAATTGACTCAAAGTCTTCAGCCAATGATAAGAAAGATCTTGGAAAGAGATGGCCAAGAGATGAAGTCTTAGCTTTGATAAACATAAGGTGCAGTTTCCATAACAATATTGATCAGGACAAGGAAGTAGCAACACCCAAGGGTCCTCTTTGGGAGAGAATCTCACAAGGGATGTTGGAGCTGGGTTACAAGAGGAGTGCAAAGAGGTGTAAAGAGAAGTGGGAGAACATAAACAAGTACTTCAGAAAGACCAAGGATGCCAGAAAGAAGAGGTCTGCTGATTCCAGTACGTGTCCTTATTTTCATCAATTAAGTACCTTGTACAAACAAGGGACTGTACTTACAACTTCGGTACCATCAGAGGAGCAAGAAACCCGCTTGACTTCGCCTAAAACCCAATCTTCATTACCAGAAATGAAGCTCAGTTCACCCCTCGATGGGTGGTCTAGCAATGCAACAAAGCATCTAGCCGATGATCAAGGCGAACGAACTATGATCCAAAAACCAGATTTTGACTTCGAGTTCTAATCTTATAACATTTTCCTGTGTTAGTTTGCTATAGTCATAAGCACTACTGCATGGAACATTTTCTAGTTGAGGAAATTAGCAATGCTAGAGACAATATGCTTTTTCTATGAGACCTTGTCTTTATTCGTTTCTGTGAAACGCTTCTTGAAAGACGAGAAATAAAAGATTTTGGATCTTAGTTGGCACCGACAATTTGACGAGTGCAGACGATTAAACTAGCTACTTTCAGGATCTGGTTTCATTTCATTTTTGCTATTTCCATCCCAAAATTTTGTATTTTAAGACGAAGGTTTATTTTATTTTTCCTATACCTATAGCCTTGTCACTATAATCATTAAAAAAAACAATGTGGATTGTGGACAAAGGTATAGTGTTTAATTTTAATTACCTAATCTTGTAACCAAACAAATAGTTTATGAGCCTTCCTTCAAATTTTTTATGCGCAATTGCAGTAATTTCCAATTTCAAATTTCAAATATGAGAATCTTAGTTTCGATATAAATCGTTCTGCTTTTTTTTTTTTGGTTACAATGAGAAGAGACTAAACTACCTCATAAAAGAAATACTACAGGCATCAGCCCATAGAATCAAAGAGAGGGCATCAGGAATATCATCCCAAATCTGAAAATTGGACGCAATGCCATGACCCAATTTAGCCAGACAATCTGCTGCAAAATTATCTTCGCGAAGCACATGCCTAAGATAGCAACTCCAATTCCTAGCAAGTAGAGCTTGAATATCCATAATCAAAACAGACAGAGGATGTAAAGAGATAACACCACAAGTCACCATCCGCACCGCCTCAATGCTATCAGATTCTACAACGACTTGCCGAAAATCATGATCCCACGCAAAAATCAAACCATCTCGAATGGACCATAACTCCCCCACCAAGATAGTTGAAACACCAATTCGAAACGAATATCCCCCTAGCCAACAACCAAATGAATAATCGTTCTGCTTTGATTCTACCATATTAGTGAATCCAGATCCTCTGTCTAATATTACTCTCTGTCTTATGAAATATCAACCATTTATTTTGCGGGACCCACATAAATACATGACTGAGATTTATTGGACACAATAAAACATCATAATATTGGACAGAAAATCTGGACTTCATATTAATAGTTTGCTTTACTGCACTAAGCTAGTCGACATCATTCATTATTTTAATTGCATACTCTTATAGTTGAATACTATACTATTTAAAGAATAAGTTTGTTTCTACCAAAACAGTATAAAACCATGCATATATGGCTGTAATTAATAGTAAGAAGCTATTGGCTACTAATATTTGCTCTTCGTTAAGGTCTAATTATTTGTCTTAAAATATTCAACTAAATAAAATTTACGAAACATGGAACAAAATTGGCCTCTAAACTAAATTCAAACGTAATAATCTCACAAAAATAACCTATTTGCAAATTTTGCTACTTAAAGAGTAACAAAATCATATATGAATCTCTTACTAATGAAACATTTTGTCAAAACACTCACCATGTACTGATAGAAGTACACTTATACCCATCAAGATATATAAATAATTGATTAGAATATGTTTAATAATTAACATAAAAATATTTATTTTTCAAATAAGATATGAGAAAAATAATTTTAAAAACATATATTGAAAGAATATTGATTATTGTTGTCCTGTTGAGATGAAAGCGGAAGTAAATCATCAAAATATTTCACCCAATTAATATCAAGAGATTAACAATCATTTGATAAAAAGAACAACAACAGCCCGAAATAATTCTCACTGGCATGCATGTGGAGTTTGGGAAGATTCAGTAGTATGTAATTTTACCTCTAATTAGTAGAGAAGTTATTTCTAAATGACTCGTATACATCATTTGATAAAAATAATATTCATATTCTTCAAATATAAATATTTTCTCATAATATTTTAATAACTAAAAATAAAATAAAATCTCAATTATGATATGAGAAATTTTTTTTGAAGCAAACATACTGAAAGAGCATTCATATTGTAATCATATATTTAGTGTGACAATGAAATAAATAATTTAAATATTTCAAGAAAGACATGTATATGTATACACATTATTGTTAGGATGAAATAATTTTATTTTGGGCAGGTAAACAAAAAATTCATATAATTTCCTGTTTTCAATAAAAATAGAGAAATAAAAAATTATTGATACCAGATATGTGTTCTTAAGGATGATATGTGTGTTTGCTGATTTCATAAACATTACTACAAGGCATCGAGGGAATTTCAAAGCTTATAGAAAGAAAACGAGTTCACTTAGTCATAACTCCATAAGATACGACTTGTTATCAGATAAAACTAAAAAGAAAAAAAAAAGAAAAAGAAGGGAGAGTGGAAATAGTCATTTGGTCGTGTACCTATGAACATTTTACAAAGGGCATAAGAAGCTTATAACGACAACACGAACACATTGACATAATCTTCTGTTGGGTTGGTGGGACCCTCTCCACATGGCCTTACTTACCAAAGCAGAGATCCGGTGCATGGATGTCTTACAAATTTTTGTTTTTACACAAAGAAGTGGGACCCACCGCTTCTTTTATACTCTCTCTCCATGCGTGCCCTGTGCTGCCTAACAGTTATCTAATGTGATCAACGGCGTAAGGTTGTCCATTTGTGGATTGATTGAATACGCTGCCTCGCATCAGCGTCATGTGTGATGGTGCTCTGCCGTAACATCCAGAGCCTTTTGCACGTACAGACACAAACGGCCTTGTGATTTTGGACTTCGGATCCACCGATTTTAGTTTTAAAGAATTGCCAAAACATCTCAACAAACTGAAGTTTAATTATTAATAACAAAATAATTTAAAATTGAAACGTATTTTATTCATGTGGAAATTAACTATAAACTATTAAACTTTGAAGTTGTCTGTCTGCCACGTGGTTGACTTTGTTAAAGTAAGTGGCTTTATGCCCCACTAAAATTTGAGATAATGATTCTGTTTGGTAATCAACTGATTGCATTAGTTGTTAACTGATTCTATCAGTTGATTTGACTAGTTGATTGCATTAGTTGTTTGTCATTTAATGTTTGGTAAAATTAGCTATTCAATATTAGTTGTTAATGTGTAAAATGACTATTGAGGGCATGATTTTTAAAAATTTTATAAGGGTATGAATATTAAATATCTTAGTTGTCAATGTTTAATATTCTTATAAGATTTTAGATTTTAGATATTAAATTCTACAAAAATTAAACTTATAACTTTAATAAGAACATATAATAATAATAATAATAATAATAATAATAATAACAACAACAACAACAACAACAACAACAATAACAACAACAACAACAATAATAATAATAATACTAATAATAATAATTATGATGATGATGATGATGATGATGATGATGATACATCCAAACATAAAATATAACAATATAGATGAAATTTAACAACACAATTCAAATAGAACAAAAGAAATGAACATCATCATTTAAAGCGAAGATTTATAACAATTCAAGAATGTCATCTAGCTGTCATTAAACTAGAAGCAATATTATTACGAATAGTTGTCACCTCCCGAGTTCTTTGTTCTTCAATGCCTTATTGTGTAGAGTTAACTTCTAACATCTTGAAATACATCTGGAGGTATAAATTCAGGATCTTGATCAATGATGCTAAAAGTAAGGTCACCAATTGTACTTCTTCTAATATAGTTATGCAACGCAAAAGCTGCACAAATTATTCTATTTTGATCTATTAATGAATACGTAGGCATTTTCTCTAATATCTTCCATCAAGCCTTAAGATCACCAAAAGCCCTTTCAATACAACTTCTCATTGATGAATGAGCTCGGTTAAAAACTTCTCGAGATCCTCTTGGATTTGCACCATGAAACTTCGATTAATGATATCTTGTCTTTAGATAAGGTGTCAAATATCCTTCTCTTTCCATATGGTCTTTTTCAACCAAGTAATATTTACCTGAATTTCTATAGAAGCAATATAATTAGTATAAATGATATCATAAAAAAGTCTAAATCATTAATAGCAATTCCTATAAATCTTAAAGTTACCTATCGGTGGTTTTGAAAATTTCAGTCTTGGATTACCGATTGTATCAAGAAAAATACGAGAATCGTGTGCTAATCCCTTCTAACTCGCTAAAACATATGTAAATAGTAAGTTAAAGTCACATGTTGTCAATATATTTGTTGTTGTTATTCCTTTTCGCCATCTAAATCTCATTTGATCCTCCTCTGCAACAACTACCGCTATATATGTACCATCAATGGCTCCAATGCAATCTTAACATAAAATAATAATCATAAGATGATAAAACAACATTTTTTAATGGAAAATATAATGAAGGGGGAGGAAGAACAAATTCAATTACCTTAAAATGTGGCATATATCTAACATCATTGGCAATTTATGGTGAAGTGTCCTTGAATTCGGGATTTTTTGGTACGAGTATATCCCTTGAAAATCCATCCATAGCAGTCAAAACTTCTTTAAAAACTCTACTCACAGTTTCACCAGAATGTTGAAAGCGCTCTTGGGTATCTC
>JAOSBP010000003.1:23344563-23368450 GCA_027563825.1 Erythroxylum mucronatum
TTATGCAACGGTAGTATTGACCAACAACTTGAGGAACATTTCTTTTACCTGCAGAACGAGTATAGAAGCCAGGGAAAAAATAGAAGTTAACTATATATATTTAGTTAGCTTTTGCAGCAGTCAGCAGAAAATTAAGAAGAGCATGCATTTATCATATCAAACAACTTGGAGGACACCAACCAACTTTGATTGTGATTGCAATGTATCGAAAAAAGAAAGAATTTCTTGAAGCCGGTAAAAGGTCAAGAGGAAGGAACGATCTTTAATTTGGACATTTTGGCTTGGAGAAACTACAAAACTTTTTCAGGTGAGGAGAATCTTCGCAAGTCGTCTTGGCATATGGCTTGATCACGCAAAGCTCTTGCAGGCGTTGATGAATAAATTATGACACAAGAATACAAAGACAATTTACAATCATAAACTATGTTGTTTGGGTGGAGGTCAACTCAACCAAACATTTGTATTATATATAAATGAGAAGATAAGTAAGGTGTTAGAATGGAGAACGGGTCTCTCCCTGCACTTGTAAAAATGGTACATTCCATGTTGTGACGCCAATGGGAAAGGCAAGCAGATGGATGATAAACTTCTTGTTGGGCAAGAAGGAGGACAAACACAAGAAGAAAAATGTCCCATTTTGTGAGGACATTGTGTTGACACAAGGTGCAAGTGCACCACCAACTCCTAAGAGAAGATGGAGCTTTGGAAAATCTTCTTCCAAAGGCAAAGAAAAAGCTCGTTCCAGTTCCTTTGACGCTTTCACCATCTCCACAGTTCAACCATCATCACGGTTACCTGAAAACTGGCTAAGTAACTCCAGGACAGTATCATCGTCAAACAGAGTTCTTAAAAGATCCAGCCGTATAATAACCACTATAAGCAAAGCAGTTGAAGAAGCTGCTGCCACCAGGATCCAGGCCGTTTACCGTTCTCATTTGGTAATTTCACAAATTTAATTCAGAAATAGAAGAAATTCAGAGGATGACTTTAGGAAGGAATATGTATGTGATTTGTGCAGGCACTAAAAGCGTTAAATGCTTTAAAGGCACTAGTCAAGTTACAAGCCCTGGTGAGGGGTTATCTTGTGAGGAAACAAGCAGCTGCTACTATGCGGGGAATGCATGCACTAATGGCAATACAAGTTAGAGCTCGGTGCCAGAGGGTTCAAATGGCTGAGAAACCAAAACTTGTTATAAGAAAAAACCACAGAAAACATCCCGAGGACAATGGCTTTACAGGATTGCAAAGAGTAAGTTTCCAATTTCTTCCACTACTTGAACCTCAAACAGCCAAACGGCCTGAAGGATGTTGGCAGATTCCTTACTTCATTGACTCATTAAGAAATCTTAAATTTTATGTATACAGGAGTCCTCTGGGTTGAACCTTTACGAGACCAGTAGACGTTTGACCAATGGCTATATGAACCATTCACAAATTGCAAGAATCCAGAGAAATAGTTATTCCGGAGAACTATCAATCTCGAAGAGAGAACATCAATATGAAGAGTTGTATTTCTCCTCGGAACAGAATAGTTCAGGAAGAGCCTCTTTCAGCTATCAAAAAGAAGCTTACGCGCCCCTTGTCCCTCGTCAGCATCCCTTTGCACCAAACTACATGTCCAACACAGAATCTTCAAGGGCAAAAGTCCGATCAACCAGTGAACCGAAACAAAGACCAAGCTCAACCAAACCAAAACGCAAGCAATCAGCAGCAGTGGATGGAATGAAAGTGCAACAAGATTCTCATACACAATGCTACTCATGCTCACACTCGCCAAATATTGCTCGTGATGACCAGGAGCCATGGTTCATCAAACTCTATACATCAACTAGGCTAAGAGGTGGTGAGCATGACACCAAGATGGAAACTAGTAGCAGCCATTCAAACAACGGCAAATTGCTTGATACCTATGAGGTAAGCACAAACTCTCCAACTTAAAAGAAGATACTTTCCATAAAAAGATGTTTCTCAAGTTCTTTTTACTCCTGTTGCAGCCTCATCTAAGCTTGTACTAAACATCTTCCCAAGAGTTTGATGCTGCCCAATGATTGTTGGATGTATAACTGACATACAAGTCGATTGCTGAGATCCTAACAAGGACAAATGTAATAGCTCTCCCACTACAATCACTTTCTCTTCATAATTTCTACCGTCTGCCAAGGTGTCTAGGTAATTGCCGAACAACCATAATGAATTCATTCCTACTGAAGCACTGCTCACTTAGGTAGAAGCATAGTCGTTAAAATTGACTCGAGTTTCCTCTTTAGGGGCAAAAGAGAAAAATAAAACCAAATAAGTGAATATAATAAGAGAAATACTACTGATAGTTAGATTAGTCAAAATTGAATGCTCTGCTAACTCTATAATAACAACTATCATGGTCATCTACATTGAAAAAGGTATAAATGAAAAAGAAAAGTTGCACAGTTTTTTCCTAGTTCATTGCTTGAATGCAGGCTATTGGCTATCAATTCAGTAATTTAGCCATCTCCTAAATCTAATCTGGCCAGCGACAGCACTTTGAATTCATGAATCAATCTTTCAGCTACACTTTCAATGCTCTAACAGTCACTTAAACATGGGGAGACAGATATTGTGGATGGGCTCCTCCACTCACTGAAACTGCAGGATTCCCGTCAAACAAGTTTGAGATCATGTCTGATAGCTTCTAAAGCTGATTATCACATCTCATCTAGCAAAGCTTCTAACCTGACATAACATAAGGATTAATTAACCACAGATGCATGGGAGAATTAAATGTCATCATTACATGCTTGTATGGCTCCATTTGGTGGGCATGTCACGATTGCATGTCATAAGTTGCTTTTTAAGTTTTGGGTTATTTGGGTAAATACACATTTATCATAAACAAGTTGGAGTTCATAAGATGATGCAGAAATGATATGACGTTTTAGCAAACTGGAAATAAATGACAAAACCAGGTTTTATACGTTAGGATATTCAGCTCTATGAGAAAGGGAAACTTCCAAGTACAGAGAAAAATGCCAAACCTGTTAGCTCCATAAATCACTAGGCACAGCGAAACCAGAAAATCTCTACAAATTACTTGCTCACTGATTCAAAGTCTTGTGAAATGCAACCTGAAAATTCACAAGCTGTTTAATGACATGCATATATATCTTACTGTTTATGACAGTTTCCTACTGAGTTATATAAAAGTATGAATCATGGAATGATAAGGTTTCCAACCAATAATCACGGAATGATAAGGTTTCCAACCAATAGTTACAAAGTATGGATCATGGTTACTGACTTTTGGGACAGTCAACTTTCGTAGATGTAACTAAATCCACTAGATACAGAAGGCTTTTCAGGTTGGATTAGTCAGCTTGACTATCTTTTACATTCGTTTGGATAAGAACTTCAGGCAAGTAGTAACCATAAAACTTTAGTTCTAAAATATTATATTGTGCTACTAAATACATACAGGTACACAAACACTCACTTCTATGCAAGAGAGAGAGAGAGAGAGATGACTGTTCAATTTTAAAGCATACCACACCCATACTATCACAGGACGCATTTGGTCTGGCATTTTCTTAAGAAAGGATTCGCTAAATATTCTAGTATAGCAAGTTCTTAACTACCAAGCTAGCCACTGTTATTGGAATCTTTAACTCCTAAAACTATAGATGTGGTCAGAATAATTGAACCATATGGACTCTTTTCTGAATATAAGAATGTTTGATAGGAGACCTACCGAAGTTGATGTTTTCAACAGCTCTCTTACAGCCATTGTTGCATAGCAAGAAGCTGGAAGTGTAAAGTTTAACTTGAGAGCCAACTGAGATTCTGGTGATTTGATTTGTGCAAGCTCTACTTGTCTCACATTCTCAACCTTGTTATCATCCAATGACAGTTCTAAATTATCTTCAGGCATAATTAGTTGCTCACTGCAATAATGTGGAGATTTGGCCTCATATTCCTCATTTTGTACTTGTTTGATCACAGTCATCGATTTATCTTTGACAATTTTATCCAGATCTGTCTCTGTTAATGGTTCATTAGTGACAGTATACCTAATCAACTCCCTGAAATAAGAGCAAACACTAACAGCCATTTTATCCTTTTTTTGAAATCCAGATCTGCTCCAAATAAGTACAATGCAAAAGATGATACAACACACCACTCAAAGTCCATTGGCTTCTGAAAAACACGCCTATAACTTCCAGTCATACTCGTGATAGAAAATTCCCTACCAAGAGAAACCAACAAGAAATTCTTATTAGAACAAGCCAAAGAATTGCGTCCAAATTGTGTGTGCGTGTGTGTGAGAAAGATAGATAGAGAGACTATTACTTGACACCATGTACATGTTCAGTCAACTTGATACCATCCTGATCAAAACAAAGAATCAATGGAAAGTACAAACACAAAATCCCCATCGTGATTTCATTGCAATTAAGAAAGAAGAAGAAATATCTATTTGATTATAATAATATTATGAAAATAACATCTATGATAAATATCTCATCCATCCCAATTAAGGACGTTATCCCAATCAACACAAGCTCCATGATGACACACTCTTTTTTTTTTTTTGGTAAATAATGATGACACACTCTTGCTCATTACACATCCTTGCTTGCTTACATCTAAAAAGGATAAGGAGAAAAACTGGAACTCGTATTGAAAAATGACACGATGCTGCTAAGATATACCTTCTTTGCCAAATCATGATAGACGTTGGCAATGTCATTCGCTGGATAAATAACCCTGAATCTGTAAGAAGAAAAATGAAAAGATATCAAACGAGAAACTAAATTATTATAAACAATCTAAAAACTTACCCAGGCATCGGGAGGATGACATCATCAATAGAGTAATTCCCATGAGCAACATCTTCAGTTGTTACAGTCTGCCAGATGATTGAAAGCCCCCATAAATTTCCCAATCAGTAAATATGCTCTTAATGCAAATGACAAGAAATGCACTATACCTACTAAGCATGTTAGATACAAAGACCTGACCTTAACATGAAAACTTTTTCTTTCTGGAAAATCTACCCCTGAGGTTTCGTCAATGTGATTACAATCAAATGTGTCATCAGAACCATCATTATCACAATCAACATTGATGCTTGTCACTTTTTTGGTATCATCTACTTCATCATATACCAAGTCCCCTGGCACAACTTGCTCAGCTCCTATACATGATTGAAGAATAAAACAAACAACTGATCAGTTCAAATAAGCCCAAAACCATGGCCATCCATGACCATTACAGCTTGTGAACCACATGCTCAATTTAAATTTATATACACAAAACACAAAATATTAAATATTACATAGGTCACAACAGCATACCATAATTTTTCACCCTCATACTGGCAGCATGATTCCACAAATAGCTTTGGTAACTGTGCACATACCTAAAGAAGAATAACATGTGATGACCTTGTAGACGTTGAAATTCAGAACCATATATTTACAGCAAGGTTTCCTGGAGCATTTTAAATCAGCACAAACGACATGCATGTAAAATTATTGTCATAAGTTACAAGATCTTATTGCATTAATCCTCAGGCACATGAATAAACACCAATAAGGTATTTCCACCCTAACACATTTTGACAATTGGTGTGCTTCTATTGTAAATCCAAGTATGTTTGTGTTTTCAAGGCCAACTGAATCATAGATTGAATATAATTCTTGTTGGTCTTTCAACCAATAATGCAAGGCGTGCAAAGGTGCATTCATTTACAACGACACTAGTGTGTGTAAATCAGTACTTTAAACTAGGTAAATTTCTTCTGCTCATAAGATATAGTAGGTCAAAAGAACAATTATTAACCATGAAATGAAAGATCTCCACAACTCACTTGGAAAGCAGGCCATTTCAAAGTGAACTCTAAAGGGTTACATCTTGACATTATCAATTAACCACTTACATCATTCTCAAAGTCCTCGGTATAGCTTTCAGAGCTTGCAAGTAATTACCAGGACATTTCTTCAAACATTGAAGCTGTAACATGTTAAAAACAGGTAACAGAGAAAGAATGGCTAATTACGAAGTTTAAGAAATTATGCAAGTTCTAAATAAAATAAACGAACTATACATCTCTATTGATCAGTAAGGAAAGCTAATAAGTTAACGAGCAGTAATATGAAGAAAATTTTAAAAAAAGCAAGTTCGAGACCAAGAAATTTTCATGTGAAACACTACCATAATTATTATTAACAGAAATAGCATAAGAAATTTTGCAGAGCAGAAACAACTTACTATGGCCCTCTCAGCAACCAGATGTCGAGGTAGTTGCTTTAAGGTCCCTTCAAAATCATTACTTTGTTTGTAATATTCGCGGGCTTTCCTCACTACATCTCTTTGTATCTGAAGATTTAATTTAAGAAACAACGATACTGAAGTGTTACATCAATAACTCTAAAGTTAAATGCAGCAAATTTGCAATGAATTATACAAAATAGTTGTAAAAGAAAGCAGAAACACACGATAATCAAAGGATATCCCCTTCTCTTGGATCAAGGATCAAGCTCACAGCAGTTTTCCACTCTCCTCGCAGTAATGCAGCTCCAATAAGATGAGTTGGCACAGAACCGCTTCCAAAACGCTGATAAGAATAGCAACTCATGAGGTGCACAATAAAAATGATCCGGAAACAAAGTGTTCCAATGAGATATTAACTCTTGGAGTATAGTAATTTAGGAGAAGTCAGGATTCATTTATACACAGCTTAGCAGATATTTCTCACACGTCAATTGCGTGATCATGGTTCATTCAGGACCCAGAAATAAAGTTTCAAAAGAAAAGAAAGTATGCATAATGTGACGCAGGGAAGAAGCCAATAGATTTAGGACTTAGAAGAATTGACTGAAATAGAGCAACAATCTAGATAGGTTAAGTTCAAATACCATTGTTTGCTTTCTTAAACATAAAGACAGCAGCCAAAACAAATTACACCTTACCCTAACCCTTAGTCTCAATAATCCTAGGATATCAAAGCCATCCAATCTTATTCAAGTCAATCAACTTTACGAATAGAGCTAACCAAAACCTTTTTTTTTTTTTGAAAAGTGGTGATAAACTTACCAACTAATAAGTACATAATTGGAAAAATAAGACACTGAAGTAGGTTAAAACAAGAGAAATATGGAAGTGACACACACATGCATGCATGCACATAGAGAAAGAGAGAGAGGGCGGCAGGGTGGGGATGATCAAGTACTTGTAAACCAAAGTAGTTAATGAAACCATTCCTCCCCAAGGATTCTGCAGATGCTTTGACAATGTCTTCAGAATCTGCAACAACTCCTCTAAGGAAATGTGCAAAAGCTAAGAGTCAACAAAATAAGATTGCAAATGAGTATAGCCATAAAAGCTCACTCTACGCATCATAAGGTATGGAAGTTTAGTATATGAATAAATTTTACCGCAGTGTAACACAAAATCTATTTCCCAGAAGCTGTCCGAGAAGAAGTTCATCATTGACATAGCTGAATAAACAAGCAATTATTACTGCATTGCATAAAAGAACAGACATGGAAAGCGACAAACTCAAAATGCCCATACCAGAAGTCACCCACTTTGATACCAATCAACCGATCATTAAGAGCAGCCAATCTGCCTGCATGCTGCTTGAAAACAGTGACCTGGATCCAAACAGGTACTCATATGCATAAATAAAATTTTATTCGTAGATCATAATTAAGCCAGATGATAAATTTACAGTAAATGAATTTGATTCCCATCTAGAAGGACAACAAGGCAAAACATCCAACAGGACAAGACAGTCCAAGTTGGTGCAAATGTATTATGTCAATCAACTGCCATGGATTAGTGGCAGCTAAGTGACAGTAAAAGGACTTACCCTTTGAGTTGAGATAGAGCGCTTGTCCTTTGTACCAGCAAACCCAAATGATCTTGGCTGTCAAACAGGAAAATGAACATAAAGGAAATAAACATTACAAGAGTATGGAAAAGAAGTTTTGTAAATACCACAACCATATACAATCCAAACATAGGTGAAAGGAGTTGACTCGAATTGACTCTAGGAAATAGAATCACAGGCACAGACAGTTCAACGAGGTGAAAGTACTTGCATCTATCCACTTAGAACTACAAACTTGACTCAAAGAATCAGGCAGATAACAAGCAAACTCAAACAAAAAATCCCAAACAAAGAGAATGAGATACCTGAATGCCAAGCATCTTCCCTATCAATCCTAAAGCCTCCTGTGTATCCTTATTCTCTTTGTAAAGATGAAACCTAAGAAGTTCCATAGACAATGCCTTCAAAACATTCACTACCAAAAGATCTTCACAATAACGAATTGGATATAGTACAAGTTGTAGAGAATTGCATGAAAAATTGAAGGCCATGAGTGTAAACACACACTGATGCAGACACATATTCGCAGTATTTTGGAACTAATATTGTTTATATCAGGATGATAAAATTTCATGACAGCTATTTAAACATAGCATATGAAATAACAGAAAGCAATCAGAATAATTTGGTTAGTGTATGTGCCAACTGCATATATCTGAAGGGAAGAAGAGCACAATAAGAAATCTGATGAACAAAAGATCTTTGGCGGCAGTCTCCCCAAAAGCAGATTAAGATTCATGTGATCACATTAATTTTTCAAAATGATGAGTCCAGAGGGATGGTGAACTCTGTTTGAGTGCTGATTCATTGCATCATTTTCCTATTTTACAACCATTTCCTTTGTTATCAATTGAGCTACTCCTTAATAACGGCCAGGCGTTCTCCAATCACACAAAAGAACAGCCAAATGACATGGGGACAAAGGAATGCTTGACTTTCGTAATTCAAAATGGCTGAAACCTTTGAGAAAGCTTTTGCGGGCTCACTGGAGAAATAACAGTTTATTTATTGTTAAATTTAAACGGTAAGCCCCCTCATTTGTTTAATACCTTAGAAACTTGCCAAGATGGTCTGGCCAATTATTTGAGCCTCTGCTATCAAAAGGCCTATCACCTCTGTCTTTACGCTTCCTGGACTTTCTCCCATTGTTGCTCTGTGCTCCAGAGCTTAATCTAACACGAACGCACTTCAATGCAACATCTGGCCCCTCAACAGTATCAGTGACAAGGAATTTGAAATTCTCCTTGAAGAAATTGTGCACTGCCTGAAAAATTAAATCAGTTAGCAGTTATGGATAGGTCAAACTTAAATCAGAGGATTAAGTGTAAGCTAAATGCAGAACCAATCCCTGTCATTGAAATCTACCCTTTGACACCTCAAATTAAATGGTTAAAGTTCTATTAAGTTTGATAGCTTATTCATGTGACAAATTCTTTACTTCTCATTAGGAGCCTGCCATCCCCTAGTACAGTCGAAACTCCAGACCAATATTTAATCCATTTTCACACTTATGGGACACAACTGAGATGCAAATCAAACCAACAAATAAATATTCTAAATGAAAAAACTAACCGTTCGATGAGATTTATCAGAATCTGGGGATAGAACAATAGGTGAATCACTATCTTCACTTCCAGAGGTAGCTTGAATGATAAAAGCTCCCAAACGCTCTGCATCAGAGTCTCCCACAAGTGATCTAAACGATTCAATTTCAGCTTCATAACTTTTCTTCATTGGATCACACACCTTTGTCTCACCCTCATCCACAGCCTTTGAATGAAAAGGGAGAAATAAAAATATACATACCAAAGTCAGCAATCACCGTCGATAACCCAGTATTATAAAGGAAATTCCAATTCCAATTCCAATTCCATAAGAGAAAGTATCCTCCACAAAACCCCCTAGCACAATTACCATAAAAACTCACTTTAACTCAATGACCCACCTGGGGAGGAGCATCCATACACGTTAAGTGGACAACATTTCCATCAGTATCAACTTCGTTCACAATAAAATCAGCATATCTACAAGAAAACCAGAAAAAAAAAAGAACAATAAATTTTCTTATTTTAACCAAAGGATACCAAACTTTAATTTACGAAGCACCTTGCTTGTTCACGGACCTTTGTTTGAGTATTCCACGAAATCCGGGGGTTTGAGAGATGAAGCAGAAAATACCAACGTCGCATTCTTCCATTGATTTCGCAGTTGCCATTGTTAGGGTTTTAGAGTAAGCAGCAATGGTTAAGTTAAAGTTGCAGGTCAGGTAGGGTTTTAGAACTAAGGAGGGCAGTGACAAATGCCTCCACATTACGGAGTTCTTCACTGCCACGGCTAAACGCTGCGTTTTAGCCACTGGAAATTAAAACCTAATAAAAATTTATGTAAAAAAAAACTCAAAATCCAAAGAGGGCCTTTCGCAGTAAGACTCACGATGGGTCCCAGTACATTGTGATCAACGTTGGCGATCTCATCAGCGACGAATCTGATTGGTCTGATGTTTTTATGTGGACCCCACAAAAGGACAGCAACAATCTTATCCGGGGACACTGGATCACAACTGAAACAAAGACAAAAACAGCAGCACTTCCTGGTCAGGTAACTCTGTTTCCTGTTTCAGTGAGCAGATCAAAAGAACCGGCCACCCCAGAGTCAGAGGAGAGAGACAAAGGAATAAAGCTCGAGTCTTTGGAGCCTACAGTGACTCCAGATATTGTCGGAGAGAGGGAAGAGAATATGGTGACAAAAACAGAGGAGACCCAATTGAACAGATTGGAGAGTCAGGTGGAGCATGGAGGAGGAGGTGTGTGGGAGTATCTCTGCTTGGTTAGGAAGCTTAAGGTCAGGCGTTCAGACAAGGTCCTGAAGCATGGACTTTCCATCTTGAATGACCCCAAGAAGCGATCTAGTCTCGGCCCTGATGGTGCGTTCGTATTTTAGGATCTTTCATTGATCTGTTCATCTGGGTATTTGTTATTTACTGGGAATTACGGTTGTTTGAACGTGGCTCAGTTTCTGATTTGGTTTTTGGGTTGGTTCGTTGGTTCTGAAAATTGGAGCTTGAATTGAATTGGTTCTACATAATCTAGTTTATGATCTTTAAGTTTATTATGTTTGAATGCTGCTTTTAGTTATGTTTGCATGTTAAATTAGATACGGAGGATTGACAAACTTCCCTCGCTTTTCTTTTTGTTGCCCACTTCTCCCTTTTTCTCATTGGCTTTTGTGTGCTTTTCATACTATAAGCTTAATCTAAAAAATAAAATCGTTCAATTGTGTGTTCGTTTGGGGTATGGGTTTGTCATTGGCGTTGTTTGTAGATGATGACTTTGTCCCAATTTTACTTGGATGCAATACGGAATGTTGAAGGCGCTGATACCTATGTCATATTGTTTAAATAGATGTCTTTCAATAGGACTCCATAGAAGCATTAACTTGTAAACTTATTCAGCCTGGGCAGCACAATTCCAATTAACTAGATGTGTGCATGAACTTTTGAAGGCGCTGTAGGTTCTTTTCATTGTGTAACTATTGACATAAAATTCATTATGCCATTTGTAAGCCACCAATGGTGCTGTATGTTCTTCTAGTTGTGAAACTATTGACATGAAATTTGGGGTACTATTTAAAGCCGCCAATATTGTAGATATTGGACGAATAATGTATTTTTAAAAATGTAGGCAGTTAGAAAGGTTTAACTTGAGTTAACAAGGGGCTCCACTGAAATTTACGCTCTCTCTTTTGTTAACCTTAGATAACATATAGGAGAATACTTGATCGTGCATATGGAAACTGTAATCAGTTGTCTATTTATTTGAACTATATACTTGATGGACATACCATTTGTTAGACAGTAAGTTTGAGAGTCCACGTTATCTATTCTATGGCTGCATTGCATTTGTGAGAAATTGAATATCAAGTTAACCAGTGGCTTTAAGTGGTCCTGCATTGAAGAAAGTTGCTTATACTTTGCCTGATAGGTTGGGTTGGCTGGTTCCTACTTAGTTTGTTTGGAGTTACAGAACGTTAAAAAATGAATAAATGGAGGTATAAAGAGTTTCAGATGGCTAACAGTGGTAGTACTACTTTACATGTTAGTATGAGTCTAGTTGAAAAAAAAAATTATTGAGTTTAACAGTTGATCCACTTTATAATTGATAGTGCTCCTTTTTCGGTGCTATTTATGGAATATGCTTAACCACTTTCATTGCCAACCTCTTACCATTATATGGTGTAAGCTGAATTGCTAGTCTGTCCATTGTTAATGTGCGATGTATTCAGTAAAATGGAAGAAAATATTTCTTTTGATGTACCACCTAAATTTGTTATCAGGATACATAACCTGATGGATGTCTTCATAATTTGATCCAGCTCCCACTTTGCAAGTTGCAAACCTTTGTATTTGTTTTTTTTTTCTCTGATTTATTTTATTCTTGTTGCAAAGCTTTGTATTTGCTTTTTTTTTCTCTGATCTATTTTATTCTTGTTGTAGAATGGACTCTATATGAACAAGTTGCAGTTGCAGCTATGGACTGCCAATGTCTCAATGTCGCAAAGGTATAGTTTATAAAGTTTATTATCTGGATAATTTTAGTCGGTTCTGCCTAAACACTGTGTTCTACATCTTCAAATGTTCCATGTTGTGCATGATGGATATCTGTGTATTGACATTGTGTCACGGTTCAGAGCATACGTGCATATCTGTTGGTTGATGGATGTTATCTGATTTCTCATGGCTCATGCTGTGAGCAATTTTATATCTATATTGACCTGGAACTGTTATGAAGACTCATTTTACATTTGTAAATCAAGACCTCGTGATTTTAAAACCATCAATTTGATATCTTTTCTTTTGCTTTTGTTCTTTTATACATTCCCGACCTGTAAGAAACAGGAAAGAAGAGAAAATGCACATTTTAAGATATGATGCTGTCAAGTCTCTCTCTTTTGACTGTTCTAGACCTTTCAATCTCATGCTCATAGGTTTGCATCTAGGCTTGTTTGGTTTTGATGTTTTCCATTCACTGCTTGGAATTTTCATCATCGTTTTGACCTTTCATATGCTTTTATTGACTGTTTTAATGCTTAGTATTTGAAACTAAAATTTGAGGAAATTATGCTTTGTTTTTCACAGGACTGCATAAATGTGTTGCACAAAAGATTTCCAGATAGCAAGAGAGTCGGTAAGTTCAAATGACTTGTTGTTCTGCATGCTCCAAAAGCACATTTGAGCAAAAATTGAAGTGGTATTATGTGAATAATAATAACAAATAAGATTTCATCCGTAAGAATCGCCTATGATGCTGTAGATGCAGTGGCAGTAGCAGTAGCCATTTCTAAGCTCTTTTATCTTTTCGTCATTCTTTTTCTTATATGTTATAGGCTGTTTTCTTGTACAAATAGTCATATCTACCGAGTGTTATATCTCAATCTTTACCTCCTTGTCAAATAACTTTCTCCAAAGTGGCCTTGGATTGTTCACTCCAAGCGATGAGAGAAGGATGGGATGGATAGGTCCATCATCTGTTATACATCTATGTAGGCTTCTCTGATGCATGGTGTGCAAGTTACTGACAATCAAATTGATATGAGCTATAATTTTGGTGACTTGCTTGCCTTAGCTTTTAACATGAGACAACTTGGTAATATCTTTTGTCATAAATCACAGGAAGGCTAGAAGCAATGCTCTTCGAAGCAAAGGGTTCTTGGGAAGAGGCAGAAAAGGCTTATTCAAGCCTGCTGGAAGATAATTCATTGGATCCCGTACCAATTTTGATAAACCCTAATGATTCCCTTACGACTATTGTCTTAATTTTCTCCAGATCGATCTAGACAACTGTTAAGCTTGATTGCAAGAGTCTGATTTCTGTATCTCACTGGAGGATTAATTATCTTGTACAGGTAATACATAAGAGAAGGGTAGCTTTAGCAAAAGCTCAGGGAAACATGTTAATGGCCATTGAATGCCTCAATAAGTATCTAAATATGTAAGACAAATTTGAAACCACTTCTTCGTTGAGTTTTGGTAATATTGTGGAGGGAGGCTTGCTGATGTTTTATCTTTTCTGTTCTCCTCCTATCCAACATTGATAGCTTTATGGCAGATTATGATGCTTGGAGAGAACTTGCTGAAATATACATCTCACTGCAGATGTGAGTCTTTCCTTCCTGAGATTGGCTATATAAATACATGCATGTAGAGAACGTGCTAAAATATACATCTCACTGGGGTTTCTGTGCACCTTTTCTTCCTTCCAATGCCATTCAAGATTAGTTGCTTAAGCTTTGCCTTTGCTTCTTTAACTAGGTACAAGCAAGCTGCATTTTGCTACGAGGAACTAGTATTATCGCAACCCACAGTGCCTTTATATCATTTAGCTTATGCTGATGTACGTATCTTCTTGTTCCATAACTTCGTTGTTATTTTAGAATACGAATTTCAACTTTCTTGGCAGCTCCCTTCTGTATTAAACAAAATGAATTTTCAGAAGGCTAAACAATCTTATGGTTAAGAACATTCAGAATTCTGGTGAGAAGTAATTATATCTGAAATGGTATATACCCATCAGGAACCTAAATGACATATTCAGCTGATCTCTGAAGTTCAAAACATTAAAACTGATATCTCTGTGGCTCAACTTTAGTTGATGTTCTATAAGTGATCTACTTGTCGACAGGTCCTTTACACTCTAGGTGGACTAGAAAACCTTCAGACAGCTAGGAAATACTATTCATCCACCATAGATTTGACTGGTGGCAAGAACAACAGGGCGCTTTTTGGTATTTGTTTGGTGAGTTCTCTCTCTCCCTCTTCTGGGACAAACAGATTTTTAGACTTGCACTTATAGATCGATCATTACTTGGATAAAAGTGAATTTGACTTCTGTTGTATTTTCACTTATTCCGACCATATTATTGTGATCCAGGCTTGTTTACTGTTGTCTGTATCTAGATGAGCTTATAGCTATCTTTCTTATGTCTCTATTGATATCAAGTTCTGATCCCTATTGCCAGTGCACCTCTGCCATTGCACAGCTTACAAAAGGGCGAAATAAGGAGGACAAAGACAGCCCAGACCTTAGTTCTCTTGCAGCAGCAGCCTTGGAGAAAGTATACAAGCAGGGGGCATCTGACAAGCTCCCCATACTTACTTCGGCGTTGAAAAACTTGAGAGTTTCTTCATAATATTATTGAAGAATTCTGTCACCAGCAAGCTAGACAAAAGCTTATAATTTCAAATGGTTATCTACATGGATACTCTTTTTCCTTCTTTTGGATTACTTTTCCCAAGAATTTCTTTTTTCCTTTGTTTGAAATCCTAAGCAAGAGGACTTGATGTATCATTTCAAATGCATCGTTGGTGGATTAGAGAAGAGATCAGCTGTTCTTTGCTACTCGTTATGGTCATGGTCATGGTGTTGTAGACTTATTTCCTTATTTATACTTTACGGTGTGAACCATCAATCAAAATTTTGGAAGATTAGCTGAAGCTTTTTGATATCTAATACTTTTTGAGTGGCAAAATATGTTGTTGATCTTGTTCTTTTCAAGCATGATTAGAATATTTTAATTCTACTCACGCTTTTCCCATCCTAATCACAGGATAAGGTTTCCTTGAAATTCATGCAAATGCAGGATTAGGATTATTATTATTATCATTATTATTATTATTATAAATCCATAAATAAATATTTATAAATTAAACCCGATATTATTTATTAATAATAAGAATAATAGCAAGTAGAGAATTAATAATTAAAGCCCATTTTAAATAGTTAAATTAATCAATTGTAAATGGCCATTTGCAAATGGCCATTTAGTTTTTTTATTATTATTAATAAATACATATTTTATAATAATTATAATTATACATATTAATAACAATAATAATAAATATATTATAATTATAATAATAAATATATTATAATTATTCTAATAGTTTATTAAATAATGTTATTTAATAACTTATAATATTATTAACTATTATTTATTATTTAAATAAATAATATTTATTATTATTAATTTATAATAATAATAAACGGAAGCCTCGCGAGGGCGAGGGCGAGGGCGGGGCTGGCCATTTAATGCGAATGGCCAGCAAATGGCCATTTAGTTTTTATTTATTATTAATAAATACATATTATATAATAATTATAAGATATCATTTTAAAATAAATTCATTATATTAATTTCTATTATTATGTAAATCTTTTGATTATTATGGTATTTTTAATTATTATTATTATTATAAATATTATTATAATATTTATTATTAGTATTATTATTATATATTTTGTATTTATTATTATTCAAATTTATTATTATTATTATTGTTATTAATATATAATTTTTATTTATTATTAGGGCGGGGCTGGCCAGCGGCTCGCCTTGGCGATACGGCCATTAAATGGCCATTTGCGAGAATGGCCAGCTTAAATGGCCATTTGCAAATGTCGAGAATGGCCATTTAGTATTTATTTATTATTAATAAATATATATTATATAATTATTATTATTATTATTATTATTATTATTATTATTATTATACATCATAATAATAAATTTGAATAGATTGTAATAATAATTTTGGATAATAATAAATAAAAATTATATACTAATAACAATAATAATAATAATAAAATAATAACTCACATATTTAGATAATAATAATAATAATAATAATAATGATAATAATAATAATAATAATAATAAAACAAGATAATAATAATAATAATAATAATAATAATAATTACAATAATAAAAAGATTTAGATAATAATCATTATCTAAATAATAATAAAAATTAAAATAATAAAAACAAGATAATAAAAATTATAATTATAATAATAATTAATTAGTACAAGAATAATTAAATTATTCAGAATAATAAAGTTAATGATCGTAAGAAGAAAATTGGTAATTATAACTAATTTCATAATAATAATAGAAATTGATATAATTAATAAATTTAATAATAATATCAAATATAATAATAATAATAATAATAATAATAATAATAATAAATTATTAATAAAATTAATCTATTACAAAACTTTATTAGTTACGTGTATATAATAATAATGATAATAATAATAATAATAATAATTACAAATATATAATAATAGTAATATTTTTATTATTATTACTCCTACTATTATTTATTATTGAAGAATATAATAATAAATGAAATAAATATAATAAATACTTTGCAAAAAAATTCTATTATTATTATGAAATTTTTTATAATTACCAATTTTCTTATTATGATTATTAACTTTATTGTTATGAATAATTTAATTATTCTTGTACTAATTAATTATTATTATTATTTTAAATATTATTATTATTGTCATTTTTACTATTATTAATTATTACAGAATATAATAATAAATGAAATATATATATTAAATACTTTACAAAAAAGATATAATAATAATAAGTATCAGAGTATTCCTCCAAAAAACAAAAGTAAGTATCATAGTAGAGTAGTTGAAGTACGCCTGAAGCTCATTAAGTAAGTATCAAAAACGACGCCTGTGGATCCTGTCAGGAAGAGGATGTTAATTTTTGTTAAAAATCGACATCGTTCTGTCAGATATGATGTCTTTTCGTTGCCTACATTAAATGCCTAAGTACATGTGTCTTCTCGTTGCTACGGATGGATTATTGCTCCAGGCTGAGACACCTCCCGATATTAAATTCACAAGTTTGTTCTAGTAGTTTTTAACAAAAAGATGTAGTGGTTCGTGTAGTAACTTAAATAAAGGTCTTTAATTATTAGGACGGAACAGCTATTGGTTGTCTCTTGGGACATCCCATAAAATTGGAATGATACATACGTAGTAGACTAGCATGGTTCATATGCAAACATGACACGCAATAAAATGGTACTGTCTGAACAATTAGTGAAAAACTGAAAGTGGGTATTAATCAAAAACGGAATTTAAAGCAGGATTAGGACAGTGAGATCCCATCTCCATATAAGTCACCATCTTTCTTTCTCTCTCACTTTTGAAAGAGCGAAAACAACTAACTAGTTATTACACTACTTGGGTAAGGAATTAAAAAAGAACCGACCAAATTAACAAAAAAAAAAAGATCGAGTGAAAATGAATCATTTTCGTTAAAAAGACCGAACCTTTCACCTTCTCGCTTCATGCATGTGTCGTCTTTTCTCTGTTAAGTTTTTTATTGGTTTTAAAGACTGTAGCTTTGTCTCACAGGCACGTCCTAAAAACACATCTAAAATGTCAGAAATGCCACTTCTCCCGCAAAAATTGGTTTTTGCTAATAAAAATGGTTGTAGGTTGGGTTAAGTCCAAGTAAGAATGATGGTACGCGGGTCAGGTCAAATTTATCCAAGTTTGAGCCCAAATTCAATTAATTTTAAAATTTTAAAATTCGAACTCAATTAATTCGGATAATTTAAATTTCGATCAAACTTGAAATTCTATTTAAAGGCTGTTCAATAAGCGTGTATTGTCACATTAAACTTAATATGATTTAAATCTAAGATCTTACCTTAACTCAACTCAATTCAACTAGTTCTAATTCTATTTTATTTTTAATTAAAAATAAAAAATTACATTTTTAATAAAATAATATCATTTTTATTATAATTATCGAGTCTCAAGTTAGGTTGGACTTAAGCGGTCCAAATTTGAGGTCATTATAAGGTTTGGTCAACCAAAAATTAGCCTGTTGACCTCAGGCCGGCTTGGACCCAAATATTATCCACAAAATTAAGATTAAGATAAAAGAATGTGCGTTCTTTTTGAGTAAAAGTTTTGAGATTCAAATAAGGTCAAATAAGACAAACTCGAGTTTAGTTGTCTAGCCTAGTTATACCTATTAGTTAATTCAATACGGGATGAACTAGTGAATAGGAGGGGGAACTCTAAGTGCCTGAACTAATTTCAAGTATTTTTAACCTTACAAGATCATTAAGTTACGTTTTAACCTTTTTGTAATTTTTAAATTCAGTAAAAAAAAACTCTGCGATAGTGGCTTCAAAGACTGCTTTCTCTTTTTTGTTTCTCCTATATAGGTGTGATTTTGGTATTCTTTGTTCATTGTAAACGATGTTCCTCTAGTAATTTCAAGTATTTTAAATTTTCAAAAAAAATTCAGTAAAAAATTTCGTTTGAGTTTTTTTTTTCAATTTTTCAATTTAGTAATAACTAAATATATATTATTCAATTATTTAATATTAATTATTAATAAAATTTATGAATAATTTAATTTAATAATTTTATATTTAGTTATTTAGAATTAAGAATAGTTTAATTTATAATTAATTTAAATATCAAATTAAAAATAATTTAATGATAATGAATATATATAATTTAAAGTTTGAACTATATGAAATTTTAAATAAAATTTGCTTTAATAATTAAAATAAATTTTATTTTATAAATAAACATTACTAAATTATTTATTCTAATAAATATTTATTTGAAATTGGCCTTAACAGATTTTTAAACCTATATTCCTTCTCCGTTCACCAGCTTTTTCCATTTGCAACCTCAAAAGGAGTTGCCACTGTTGACTGAAGGCTGAAGAGAACTTTTTTTTTAAAAGAGAAAATCTTCAAAACCCTAATCTCCACACTGCTTCTTCAAAGACCGTAGCTCTCAGCGCTTCCTTCTTTAAGCGTTCACTCTCATCTCTTATGGCGATTCACCTTCTTCCCACCATAAGTCTTATTATCCAAGCGGTCAGCGTCATCCTACCACTTTACCACTTTGTTAGCATTTCACTCTTTACTGTGAAGCATTTGCTTCGGTTCTTAATTAGTTTTCTCAAGTATCTCCCAATTCTCCCTGTTGCCTTCTCTGGTTGGTTGGCCTTGGCCAGATCAAAACATCGTCTGATCTACTTGTACTGCGGTTCCTGCTTGTTCATCCTGTGGTTATTGCCAAATCAATTCAATGGGGGCTTATCATATCTCGTCCTGCTAGCTATACTTGTGAATCTACTGCCTTGCATAGTATGGTTGGATTCTTCGGATTTACTTGTGGAGAGTAATATTGATTCTCAGAAAGTTCAGCATATCTTCAACGAAGACAACCAACTATCCGTTTCGCGAAGCTATGAGCTCAAACGTGACTCTTCCCACCTCACAAGTGACTCGCAGAGACTTGAAGAGAGACGAAGAATATTAGTTGCAGAAGTGGACGGTGAACCGGTAAGTGGGTATGAAACCCCCATTATTGAATCAGACAAACCTTTTGTTCCCAATAGAGAGTTAAGCAATGACACTGCACAGACAGAAGACTTGTTTGGTTGGCAGGAAGATCTCCTCACAGAAATCTTCAAGAAGTTACTAGCATTTCATGATTTTGCATTCTGCTCTACCGTTTGTAAGCTGTGGAGAAGCCGTTGGTTGAATCTGAAATGGTCTTTATATCCTTCACATCCATGGTCAATCCATTTCCAAGATCAAAACATCCTGAATCATCTTGATGATGGAAGGTACGTATTAGAACGATGGGATATTCATGGAAGGTATTACTATGGTTGTGTAAATGGTTGGATTTTGAGCATCGGATCCAAACACATTTCTATTTTCAATCTCTTCTCAAGAACTCAAACGAATCTGCCGATGCTGAGGCCTGTTGGTTACCTGAAGCGGCAAATAACCAAACCAATTGACTGGTATCGTTATATAGTTAAGTTCATTCTTTTCAAAGCTTGTCATGACGATAATCTTCAGTTTCGTGTTGTGGCTCTTTTTGGCCATGGAGATTTCATTGCTTTCAATGGACCTCAATTCCAGCATTGGATTTATATTCAAAGCAGAGACGACAGAGGCGACATAGCTCGTTGCATTGATGTAGTGCTGTCTCAAGGACGATTTTACGCATTATGTGATAGAGGGAACCTTTTTAAATTTGTCTTTAAAAGATCTAATATCAATTTATTGTTAGAGGCCACACAACTTGTAGGATCATCCAGTGATGGTAGATACTATCTGGTGAAGAATGTGAATGATCTCATAGCGGTTTTTCAGAAGGGGGAAGTCGATTTTAGAGGTAAGAGATTTGGCACTGAAACTTTCATAATCTACAGGCATGACATCATTACGAATTGGACCCGAATAAGTGAACCAGATTACTTGAAAGGTCGTGCATTGTTCATCTCCGGTGGGAACTCATGGATAATTGATCCAGCGGCAGTGAAAAGTTGCAGAGCCAACTCCATCTACTTCGTAGATGATTATTGGTTCTCGAACAACAGGCATGGGGATGGTCATTTTATTGGTGTGTTTGACATAGCTAACGGAACGATTGAAGACTTTCAGTTTGAGATGGATCAGTACCCTCCTAATGATGTGAGTCCATTTTCGTTAACTGACAATGTTGGAGCTTAGCTAATGGAGATCTTCAAAGCGTCAGTTCCGGAAGCAATCATGAGGTAAATTTTTTAGTCAAGCGTTTTGTTTCATAATGTAAAACATTGAGCATCGTGTGACTGTTGTGTGAACTGTTGTCTTAATTGTTTCTCGAATTACAATTAAAACAATTATGAGATTAGAAGCATGTTTAATTTGAGTGGTTATTAGGGTTTGCAGATTAATTTTGACCTGACTCGATATTATGAGATTGAGGGATAACATCAATTTCGCCTTTAATCCCCCTTTTTTGAAAACTCTTCCTATTTTTGTAATTTATAATTGATATATTTAAAATTATATTTTGCATACTAATTTTTTAAAATAAAAAAGAAATAATAAAAAAGTGGAACAAATATGAGGATATATATCTTTTAAATTTTTTTAGAATAATAAATTGTAAAAGACTCTTGCAATTTATAATTTTTATAATCTCTTGGCTCTTGTTTAAAATTGTGTCATGTGCAAATGCTACTAAATCATTAGTCTCAAACCACCTTTGGACGAGACAAATACACTTTGCGGGCTTGCCATATCTTAGTGAATATATAATTGGTGTTGGCAACCGGATCAATTCTGGTGTATGCGTCTTCTTGTCATTTATTTCGCAGCCAGGCCGGGCTGATATGGGCTTCCTGTAGGTGGCTAAACTGATGATGAGCAACCCACCTGCGTCTTCTCTCGTATCTTATTACCACCAAGGCCATGTTCCTATTACCTGGCCTTATTGTGCTTCTTCATCGGTTTTCTCATCCATCTTCTTCTCCATTCAAGTTACACAATGGGGGTCATTTGCTTCTGATCTGATACGGCTGGACGTAGATGAACGAATAAGATGATCTATACGGTGTAGCATTTAGCTTTGGCAAGGATGAATAAATGAGACGTAGTCGTTATACGGGGGAGCGGCGTAATATAGGGAGCGACGTAGTATTTTGTAGTATTAAAGGGACAACCGGCAGCTGTTCCATCCTAATAATTAAAGACTTTTATTTATGTTACTTAGACGAAACGACGAACCACTGCATCTTTTTATTAAAAGCTATACCAAACTCGCGGCTTTAATACCGAGACATGTCTCAACTCGAGCAATAATCCATTCATAGCAACAAAAAGACACATGTACCTCAGCATTTAATCTAAACAACTCTGCTCTGACACGACCAGTTTTTGAAGAACTCAACATAGGAAGCTGAGACCAAACTTCCCTTTTGATATGGAATAGCCCAGTATTACTTATAACAAGTATTGTTCAGATTCTTAAAGGTCATGAATGATCAGATCATAAAAATATAATCTTTACCAAAAAAATGTGTATCAAAAAAACCCTCAACAATCTAGGGAGTAAAAATTAGAATTTGAGCAAAAAAAAATAAATCAAGAAGATATGAATGTTAAGAGTTCTTTTAAAATCACCAAATTATCAACCATTCGATTGTTTGCATCAATAAACGTTTACAGCAATACTTCATTGTAACAAGTAAAACATAACCAACTGCAATGAAAATAAACCAAGTAATCATCCATAAAATTTAACAAATCTAAGCTGCTTACGCTTACCAAAGCCGTGGCGGTAGTGCAGACTGCAGAGAAAGGAAATTTGTTGAAGTGAAAACTACTTTCCTCTTTTCACATCCAAACAGAGAAAACTAAAATAAGTTAAATTAAAAAAGTTAAACTCAAATTTAATTTTAATTATAGATATCTAACTTGAATGATAAAGTAAATCTAATTCAAATCATTTTTATATGCATTTATGTTCGTTACTCTCTCCCTTTCTCACAATGGTCAAGGATGATAAATGATAATAGGTTGGACTATCGGTTTTGCTAATTTTTTTAAAATATATTTTTTAAAATTAAATATATAAAATAATATTTTTAATTTTAGGCCTAGTTTTACTCAAGACTTAATTATTTTAAACAAAAAATTATTGCTTTGTTTAAAAAAATTGAACGTCAAATTAACATCGGCCTAATTTGACCTATAAATTGACTCATTAAAACCACACAACCTCACGATTCAATTCATTGAAATCTTATCTACGGCTATATTAATCGTTACACTTGTCACTTCTTTCTTCTTTTTTTTTAAGGAAGAAGACAGCTTACAACAGAGTCGAGGGAAAAACGACTTGTATTATTACCGTGTGTTTGGATACTGTCCCCGTCTCCGGGACAGTGGACAAAACAGAGTAATCCTGTCTCTGTGGGCGTTTGGTTAGCTGTCTCCTTGAGACTGGTCCCCTGTCTCCGGTGTAACAGCGACAGAAAAATCTGTCTTCCCTGATACCCTCGGACATAAATTGGATTGTCCTGCCCCCGGAACAAAACACTAGTCTGTTCGATTTTTTACCCCTCTCGTTTGACGCCTCCTTCTTTCTCTCCGACGCCTCCTTCCCTTCGTCCCAGATTGACGTTGCTCTCGCACAGTGGGTTGTTTGACGTTGCTCTCACGGTGGGGTTGTCTGAACGGATCTTTGTCGTCGCACGTTGCTCTCGGACGCCATTTGTCGTCTTCAACTGGTAAGTTTTTTTTACCCCTCTCGTCTGACGCCGGAAATCTTTCTCTCTGACTCCTCCTTCCCTTCGTCCCAGATTCACGTTGCTCTCGCACGGTGAGCTTCTC
>JAOSBP010000003.1:23377768-23389153 GCA_027563825.1 Erythroxylum mucronatum
TTCCGATTCGATTTTAGCTTTGGATTCGATTTGTTTGCTTCGTTTTCGTCAAGTTTGTGCTTCGAGGTTGGGATTCGAAAACGGGTCCCAGCATTTGATCTCCAAGAATCACAACTTTGTTCTTTTCCACTTGACCTTCATCCGAACAAAACTTAAGTTGATGACCACTTATTACCAATGTCTTCCTTGTTTTTAAACTTTTGATCTCTACTGCACCATAAGGAAGAATTAGTTATCACAAAAGGATCGACCCAGTAAGGATGACATTTATGCAGAAACAATTTATATTTAGCACAATAAAGAAGCACTTCTGACCAATGATAAAGCTTTTTGGCAAGACATTAAAAGTTTTGGTCTTCTTTTTTGTGGAAATTACTTCTTGTTTATTTGTATGTTTCTGTTTACAATCTTCCCGCACTAAAAGGTCAATCACATTAATTGCAAAAATAGAGTTGTCATTATAGGAGTACTTATTGACATCAAAAATATTGAAATGAGTAACTTTCTCGTTGAATTCCACGTAAGAGTACCCTCACAAACATCTATCTTAGTTTGAGTCGTATTGAGAAATGGACTCCCTAATAAGATAGGTATTGGGTTATGGAAAGTTTCATCATTCAACGGAAATATTAGCTCATTTACCTGCACAAGCACATCTTTAATCACCCCATCTGGGTAAGCGTTAGAACAAACAACCAATTGTATAGTAACACTAGTTTCTTTTAACGACCCTAAATTTTAAGAAGCATACATAGAACGAGGCATAACATTAATCAATGCTCCTAAATCTAGCATGGCTTGTTTAATCTTAGTATCACCAATTTTGCAAGGAATAGTAAACATGTATGGGTCTTTACACTTATGAGGTATTTTCTTTTTGAAAATTGCAGAAACAATTTCACTCATCCTAATCATTTCATTACCTCTTAACTTTTTCTTGTTTGTACACAATTCCTTAACAAATTGTGCATACCTTGGCACTTGCGTAATCACTTTTAACAGTCAACCTTCCGAAAGGTCTCCCAGATCTCTTTATCCTTACCCTTCATATTTAACTTTGCTAGCCTGCTAGGAAAAAGTCGAGGATTAGTCTTTTTAACAATTAGGAATTCAGCATTTACCTTTCAGCTTGATGGCATATCCCTTTCTTCTTCGAGCTCCCTCAAAATGTCTTGTTCATTAGCTATCCCTTGAGTAATTTTTTTAGGGTCCTCAAGCTTGCTACCACTCCTCAAATAAGAGTCAATCCCACAAGGAAAGTTAATTTACTAAATTAGTTTATTAATTTTAATACTTTTAAAAGAAACAATTACATTGTAATAATTCGTAATTAAGATACAACATCAAAGCTTATGAAAATAAACTTACAATACATCTTAGAACACAAATATCCAATTTTATAATACATGGTTATTTTGAGTACAATACAATAAATTATACTATTTTTCAAATTGAGAAAAGATTAAGCACACATAATGAAGCACATATAAAGATCTCATCCAATTATATTCATATACAAAATTAACCTCATTAATTAGAAAAAATTCAAAAACTAAAATAATTACAATTACAAAAACCTATGAATAACATTAAACTAATAAGTAAATAAAAAGATGGGGGATTTCGATTTTTTGGTGCTTCGAACAAATCAAATTAAATCTAAAAATTAAAGAAATAAAACATAAATCTAACTTAATATTTACAAGTGAACAAGCAAATTTTAAATTTTAATTTAGTCATGTAATTTCAACATAATTGAGATAATCCAAGACATTTAACAAATTAATCGTAGAAAACTAACTAGCTAGTTTCTACTCGTTTCTTTTCGCTTTTAGAAATTGAACCAGCTCAACAAATAAACATAAAGAAACACAATCAACAACTAAAATTTGACGTCAAATTCCAGCAATTCCATAAACGTTAAATTCACTCTGTAATCA
Source organism: Erythroxylum mucronatum (assembly GCA_027563825.1). Taxonomy (NCBI): domain Eukaryota; kingdom Viridiplantae; phylum Streptophyta; class Magnoliopsida; order Malpighiales; family Erythroxylaceae; genus Erythroxylum; species Erythroxylum mucronatum. The sequence continues at coordinate 23,379,709 of JAOSBP010000003.1, forward strand.
ATTGAATTAAATAAAAAATACTATCCCAAATAATCAAAACAATATGTCTAAAATAAAATTCAACAATTAATCATGTTAAGCATTGAAAAATCAGAAACAAGGAAAGTAAGGGTTTTTGGAAAACTCATTGAATATTTTTACCTTCACAGACCTCGGACCAGTTGTAAAAGGTCAGTGATTTCTCCTCCACTAGTAACGAACCAGCTAAATTATAATGTGCATATGGTTCTCCAAACACTCTCGACATTCCTTGCGATGATTCCTGGCTTCAACCCACCTTGGAAGATAGAACCTTTCGGAGAACTCTTTTCTCGCGTGACTACTTTCTTGTTCTTTTCTACTATTCTACCATTTTTATAGCCTCCAAAAAATCTTCTATACTTGCACGCTGTGGATCTATGTTAGGCTTTAGCTTATCCCTTCCATTTTGAACAGATTTCCAAATAGTCTCTTGGTTGTATATGTTGGGTTCTGTTGGGATATCTATTGTTTTTTCATGTTCTACTCCTGCTATTTTTGTTGCGTTTAATTATGGTGTTTTATCCTCAGCATTGCATTTTTTGTTTATTTTTGTTACGGTGTTTTATTCTTCTACTCCCTTGCATTTTGGATGCGACTTCCCTCGTTTCTGGTGTGTGTTTTTTCCTGTCCAGTGCTATCAATTTTCCCTGTTCACTGGCTTTTTGCTTCTACGTTGTCATTTTCCTCTAACTAATGCATGTTGTTTTTGCTTGTATTTTACCTGCTGCATTTTCTTCTTTTCCCAAACTGCAATACATTTTCTCCTTGACTTGTTGCGTTTTATGGCTCTTCTTATCTTCCTATGTTTTGTCATTTAGCTGCTTGCATTTTGGTCTTACTTTTTTTCTACTGTTGTGCTATTTTATGTCTCTTGACTGCTTCTTTATTTTCTTCTTTTGGATTGAACTTCCCAACTTTTCTTCTTTTAGTCCACCAAGCATACAAGAAAATATTCAATATAATTTAAACTCATTTTTGAAATATAAAATGGACTAAGCGACTTGAGTTATCAATAATAAAGTACAACAATTTTCTTCCAAATGTCCTATATAAATGATTTAAAACAATATCAAATAAGGGTGTAAAATATGTTATAATTTCTACTTGTCATCTGCCTTTACTTGTGGAGAGTCCTATGTCTCTGATTTGTCCTCTTCATCCTCCTTATCTACTCCATCTTGGATGTTTTTAGCTTGGATCCACTTCTAAGGTTCCTCAATTCTTTCCTCCCCACGAGCTCGACATATTCTCCTATTTTGAAAGTTCTTCCTGTTAGCTTCCATTCTTGGTTTTCTTTCATTTTTTTCTGGTTTCCATAAGTAAGTGACTTTGACATCTTGCTCCACCATTCCTCCTTCCTCCAGGAGTCTAATGACTTTAACCACTTCTGGTTGATCTTTCTTCACATCCATTTCTACATATACTTTGGCATAGCCTATTCTACTCACTCAAATAGTATTATGGTCCAAACTTATTGGTTTGCCAAAAGCACTAGCCAAGTAGCTTAATCCAAGTCTGCTCTAATATTCCTAAGGAATATTTTGGAATTGTACCCTTATAGGTAGAGATTTGAAGTTGTTCCTATTAATGGTGAGACTAGGCCTCCAAAATTGCAACATTAATGGCTTATTTCTAAGGTGCGAGGGACCTTATTATTAATATGCATACAAGTGTATTTTCAAGTGTCGAGGAGATACCATTAATGACTTGGATGTTGTGTGTGACTGTATCTCATGATAACAACGCCTATGTGTAAATGGTGTAATATGTGATTTGTTTTATATATGTTAGGATGTGTTGTAAGGATCTTATGGGGCTTGTGTGGCTTAATGCAATGTATGGAGTGTATTGGCTTATCGAGACCTATTAGTCAACACCAAAATGGGGTATGTATCATTTTATTCATCATGACTTTTTTTGGAACGTATTCTAGTGAGAAATTGATTGTGCAATACAAGCATAATTATGGATATTTACAATATATAGAATAAAAGGGTGTATATTTACATGTATTTTATTATTATTTCTACTTAGTTGGTACGTACTATTTGGCTTTGTGTATGTTTAGGAGTCAGTGTGAAGCAGAAGCATAATGATCTAGTTGCGTTTAAAGCGTAGCTTCTAATGTTAGATATGAGAAGGTTTCTAGATAGAAAGGATCATATCCCTCAGGTTATTTTCATTAATTTGAGTGACTTAATTTGATAGTGAAATTTGAGTTGTTAAGATTGCCACTAAGTGGTGATTCGTCACAGTCACAATCAAGTACACTTTTAGTTTGTGGTATAACACATGCATGTTTTCTATGATAATATAAGTTCCTCTTCAAGAATTATAAATAAATTGATGATGGGCATAAGATTCAAATGAGAAATGAAGGAGGTCCAAGGTACTTGTCAAGAGCAATGTTGAACCTATCTTTACTTTGAGTAAGAAGGTTACTCTCACTAATGTACTTCACATTCCCAGATGACTAGAAATCTTATTTGTATTAATATTTTGGTATTAAATATGTATTTGAATCAGGAAAATTAATACTGTCCCAAAATAATGTACTTGTTAGAAAGGATATTCTTATGATGAAATGGTGAAGTTGTCTACGAAAATTGACATTTTTAATTATTATCATTAAAAAATATTTTTGTTCGTATGTTTGATTTTATTTCTTTGTGGAAATATAGATTAGGCTTAAGTATTATGAAAAACATAGCACTATTTGTTGTGACATAAATTATTCTAAAAAAATTTGAATCTCAAATAATTAAGAATAAGAATTCTTTTAAAAGTATTGAAAGAAACAATAACTCATTATATTTACTATATGTGAATTAAATGGTGAGACATTTCATTAATGATCATTTCATTTACATGATTTTTTAAAATTTTGAGAAACAATAGAAGAAGATAATACTTTTTTAATTAGTTTAATATTTTTGTGAAAAAAATACTGTTAATAAATGTTTCGTCCCTCTGTAATTGTTTAACAATAATTCATAAAAAAATTGCTTGTTAGGAAGTTGATTAGTAGTCTTTTTTCACAAATTTATAAAGATTTTGACCTCTCCTCTCTTTTCTTATATAAGATTTGCGTCTAGCTCTCAGGTGAGATGCTATAGCCTACAGCATTGTACTTCCTGAAGAAAATGGTTTAGTTGAAGGGAGAAATACATACAACCTGAATAATGTTAATGCTTCAAGTGGAAGACCATCCTCAAACGTACACGTAACCTATAGTTTCGAGATATGTAGCTTTTTGAAAAGATGCTATTGCAATTGAAAATGGAGTCATTTCATGTGAAATCGCACTCGGGTACTTCTTGATTTTCCCATTTAGGAAAGAAGACGCTACTGCAATTGATGTTACAAAGGTTAGGCTACCAACTAAGGCTTTTGATAAAAGGAAGGTATTGACTATACTTTTCAGATGTCAACCTGTGAAAGTTCATCAAATAGATTCTTGATATAGAACAATTTGAATATTTTTGGGCAAGTTTGCTTGTTGGGCAAGTATGCTTCTAACACTGCAACGAATTGTCTAAGTTTTCTTGGAAGCGAATCCACAGACGTCACTTTTTGAGACAAATTTACATTTTGTCTTATAAAGTAAATAATTTGACGACGTTCAACAAAAGACGTCGGCAATGGGAAAACATTTTACGATCATTGGTAAATAATGTCGTAACAACAGCTTTTAACGATGTTTGTGTTTTTTCGTCGTCTAAGCGTAAGTATTATGTGACAAATGGAAGTAACGTCGAAAAATGTCGGGCAAACCAACGTAATTACTGTTGATAAAGGCCAAGTATGAGGAATAGTTAGAACTAGAAAAGGGCCTTATAATTGATATATTAAGCAATGTTAAAATAGAATGTCATCGAATAGTACCTATTTACGATATAATTAATTAAAACAATATTATAATATAAATAATTATAATATAACTAATTAAAATAATATTAAATAATTAAAATAATATTACAATATAATTAATTACTCTCTTTTTTAGCAATTAAATATAACTAATTAAAATATATTAAAATTTGATATAAAACAAAATTTTATTTCTTAATATTTTTAACAAACCAACTAGTACCAATTATTATAATAATAATTTTTTGCATATCCTTATATTCATTCTCATTTTTATTACCATTATCCTATTACCATTATCCAATTTGATAAAAGCACTTCTTAGAGAAAAAAAAAAGAATAGTTGTAGATTTAATTTGAAATACACATCATTTTATGCATAAACATAACTTGATCATTATCCATTTAATCTTATATTTGGACAAGTGGGTTATCCAAAAACATTCAAAACGCTATTTAAAAGATTCCATGTCTTCCTTGATGGCAAAATGATATTCAATAAGGTTACTTGCATCTGGAGTAAATAAGGCTCTCAGAAGAGGCTCTCAGTACGAACAAAGAAGAAATTGAACCAATCCAATTGGGGATTACTACATAATCACGAACTCAAAAGTGGCGGCGTACATCTATTATATATACCACTACTGCCTCCAAACCAAAGCATAGTTTTGAACTACTATTATATATACCACTACTGCCTCCAAACTAAAGCATCGTTTTGAACTACTATTATTGGAGCAGAGTTACCTTGTTGGTTATAAATAGATGACAATGTGCTGGTACTTGATCTAAAAATTTGTTCCCCAATAGTGCTACAAAGCGTAAATATCACTTGAAATCAAATGTCAACATCCACACAGATAAGAAGATTCCATTCCAAAAATGTTGCCTAACTTATAAAGAACACAATTATGAAGATCCCATTGGTGCCCATCAACATATAAAGATTATAACAAGAAGCTAAGATAACTCATTTCTTCTTTCCAGCTTTGGCTGCATCTCCAGCCTTTGTCTGCACATAGGAAGTTACAGAAGTTAATAATAATCTTACAACAACGTGTAAAAACACGCCAAGGAACTGGGCCGAAAGAAGACAGCTTAGCTTACCTTCTTTACTCCACGAATCTTCTTTGCCCTGTTCTTTCTCTCCTTCATTTGCTTCCTTGACTTCTCTACCTTAGTATCAAGTCCATTCTGCCAAGAAGAAGAAAATAGTATGCGTGATGCATAATAGTCAACATATTTATCGCAATATTCTATGCCACAACAATAATGAGCACAATTTTACAACCACAAGAATTAGCACCGTATTAATTGGGAAGTTGCATTCAACCAAAGTAAAAAATTTCGGCTTAGCAAGTGAAAATTCAAGATTAAGTTGGATAAATTTTCTTCATAAAATTCAAAGAAGATATATCTCAATTACCAAATGTAAGACAGGTTTTATAAGATCTGATTCTAAACAAACTCACCCTGATGAGCCTGTACTTGGGTTCATACTTCTTTGCATTTTCCACTGTATCATAAATCAAGCCAAAACCAGTGGATTTGCCACCCCCAAAATGAGTCCTGAACTTAAAAACGAAGATTGTATTGGAGTCCTTCACCTCATATAAACTTGCCAACTTCTCCTTCAATTCGGCCTAAGAACAAGAAATACAGAATAATTACAGAGTTGCTGGGTAATTTAACTACTCAACAGATCTCAAAGTACTATAAAAGGCTGAACTAAAGGACTGTAATCTGTCCCTTTTGAACCCTAGCAGAAAAGTAGAACTACAAAGTTTCATCAAACAACTACCATTCAGGCATTTTACAAAAGAAAGCAAAAAAGAAATATAGGCAGGGAAGATAGCAAATCAACAAAATGATTCCTGTGGAATCAAATCTTACCTTGGAGACATTGGCCCTTCCTGGATGAAGAACATCAATGACCTGCATACAAAAGCAGCAAAAGAAAATTAACTCAATTCACTTCTGCACATCTTCCCCAAAGAATGAATAAGAAAACAGCTCAAATTACAAAACCAAAGCGGTCATTTCTATAAGCGCCTCTTACATTACACAACTGGCAAACTGAAAACAAGAAGCATAGCTCATGAAGGCAAATAATAAAAGGGAATAGCTCGAGTCAGTTCCATGCCAGTTTCAGGCATTATGAACCTAACTTGGAAAATAGAAGTGGCTTTTTCCCTTTCTTTTCCTTACAATAGTTTTACTCTTTAGTGAAGACTCCCTACTAAAGAGAAACCCAAGGAGTAAACTCTATTGATACTCCAAACTGCACTCCCTATCCATTAACCAAGTACCATCTCGTACCTCTTCTTTAAAGACCACATAAACCAGGATCGAGACCATCTGTAGTACACTTGTTCATACATTGAAAAAATAAAGCAAAATACAACTAATAAAACCACTAATAAAAATCAATAAAAGTTACTTTGCTCTTTCCAACTAACTGCTTCATTGCATATCAGCGAGTAATCAGAAACCTGACAATCAAATCCCAATACAAGACAAAAAAAAAAACCCATAAAATACAACAGAAGCTACATACATTATGCAAACCAAATCAGAAAGCACTCCCTTTTCCAAGATTATATCTCGGCTTAGGATCTACAACAAAACACACGTATAACGCAACCTAGACAAACCCGAATTGGGTCTAGAAACAATGACGGACATTAAATAAAACTGGTGTAGAGAATCAAAACCAAATAAAGATATAGCTTACAAATTGCTTCCTTGAAAGAAGGCGATTAGTCATGAACTTCCTAGTACGAATCGTCACAGCCTTGTCCGCCATGTCTACAGCTCCAGATGATTCAGATAAAACTCCAACTGGGTTTCCTAGGAGGCTGTCAAAAGAGACACCACGGGACGACAGGGTACGAAAAAGAGTAAAACCCTAGGTTTTATAGTATTCCATTAGGGTTTCTTCTTCGATAGACCAGCTGCCTGTTTTGGGCTTACTTGGATTTTAGTTGGGCTAGTTTCACTTGTATTTAGACCCAGAGCTACTTTTGCTTATTCATTATTGTGTTTTTCATTTATATATAATGTCATTTTTATACTCTTGAAATTATTTTAATTATAATATTTAAAAGTCCAAACTGTATTTTATGCTATAAAATATTTCGTAAAATTTGACTTAGACTTGAACTCATATTATATTTAAATTTAACTATTTATGTTTATATATACTTTCTATATAATAAAGAATTGTCTTTTTCCTTTCAAAATAAATAAATTGGAATAATTTAAAATACAAAAAATTGATTAATAAAAAGACTCCAAAAGGATATACACGTATAGTTCCAATAAAAAAAGCTCACAATACATTTGAAGCAAGTTTTATCCAATCAAGATTTGAATGTAGGATAACAAGACATGTCTTACTGAAATATCAACTATCAATACCCAAGTTACAAGCTTCTATGAATGATTTAATGCAACATCTTTCAAAGTTGTCCATGCATCAATCTAAGTTACAACTATAATTGTGTTGAATGACTCTTTAGAGTAGGGAGAAAGAAAGCAAGATAAGCTCCAATTGATTAGTATAAATTGTATATCCCATTGTACAAACAAGTTGTTCTTGCAAATGAGGTGAATATTATGAGTAATGAGTTGCTTCCTAATTAGGTATATCAGTTCATAAATGATATGATGATTTTTCCTTGAAGAATTTTCTAATTTCTTTCCCTCTATATACCACACATTACAGTTCCAAATGTGATTTTATGGATTATAAAGTCACCTTTGCTTAGACTTCTTTTTTTATTAATCTAATCAACAAGTTCTACCAATCCAATTAAAGAAAAGTGAGGTTACATAATTCTTTGATCTTTTTCTATATAGTTGAGGAATATTGACAATAGAAAAACAAGTGATTGATTAATTCAATCTCTTATTTATAAAGGGTAAAATATTGGGACAGGTTAGAGATATCCTTAGCTTATCCATGATATTTAATCCCATCTTGATGATAAACCAAATGATAAACCAAAGTTGAACCACACAACTTTGGGACTCTAGTTATAATTGCTAATTACAAGAGTTGTTAGAGAAGTTCTCAGATGAATGTCTCAGCCAATTAACTTTGTCCTCTCTGTTACTAGTGAAAGAGTAATTTAGGATATACTTCATTATTCTTGATCCTTTCACGAAGCCCCTAATAATTATATATTAGTCTCTTTAGCTGTAGCATTTTCTAGAATTACATCTCTTAAGCTTATTAACTCATTTATGTTATACAAAGGTCTCGAACTACTCTGATTATCATACTAAAAGTTGGTAGTTTTTCTATCACCAAGTTTGTAATCTCGCTTGCTCTCTAATCTTTAGTGTATAAAGCACAGTCTAAGAAGTGTTGGATTTAGAATTAACATTCCAAAAATTTTGCTTCTTTAGATAATATGTATGAAACTACTTCACCTATAAAGATTTTATGTTAGAATTATCCGTATCCTCTTGATCATTGGAACCTTGTTAGTGGTTCTGATAGGAATGATGTTCAACCCCTTTTATCCTTAGGCAAGCAAACATTTTGCTATTTAACTTTTTTGTTGATCACCTTGAGAGATCTTCAGACTATAAGAAGTATTTTAACGTATTTTCCAATGTTTTCATCAAATTCTTGGCCAATAGTAGATGAGAAGACTAATATACATGTAAGCCATTAATGACTAAGTTAATAAGCTAAACTCTAATGTAAATAAAAGACATCTCTTATACCTGTAATATCCCACCCCCGACGGGAAGGGTAGAATAGTAATTTGGAAAAGGATGAGAGTGATTAAGACTGATTAGAAATCTTCATGCATATTTTTTATTGGTGAACAGTGAAATTTTGCACATGAAAAATAACTGTACATACATTCATGACATTTCCTGATATTTATGCCTAAATGAAATTTTGTTGTGAATAATGTGGTATTTGTGTTTAAAAAATTAATTGGAGTGATTCCTTGTGTGTTTTATATTTTAAGGAAATTTTAGGAATTTTCTGGAAAAACTTTCCGGACCGAAAAAATCACCAAGTGGCGAACCGACTGGTTTTTGGTACCGAAAATTTCTATCAAATGGTACTGGACTATTGGGTACATTATTTTGGAATTGTCATTGGAACCCTTGAAAATGGATTGAAGATTTGATTTTATTAGGATTATTTTATCAAAGATTATTAATTAGTTTTATCTTTTATCCCTTTAAAGTGGACAAGTGTCATAGTGACACACCTCAATTTCATTTAATGCTTGCTTGCTTTCTCGGTAGTTCCTAAATAAAAGAATGAAAAGATGAAAATTTTTTGCTTGTTTCCTTCGTCAACTGAAACCTTCATCTTCTTCTTTCTTGGTTTCTCCTTTGATTTTGGCTTAATTGTTGCTCTCTTTCTACCTTAAGTGTTTTCCTTGCATGCTTACACACTTAAACCTCCTACCTTCTTACCATGATGATAACCGTGCATGGGGTTGAGAAGTGAGAAAGTAGAGTAGTTGGAGAATTTAAGAGTTGGAGTTGGAAGCTTTAATTAGGTAAGAATTTAATTATG